>JBBPBX010005292.1:43337-62886 GCA_038048925.1 Garcialebias charrua
AGTTACATGAGTGTTCCTCTAAACATGTTTGTCTAATGCCTCATCCTCACCTAAAGCATATTGCGCTTCCAAAAATCTCCAAATGCTCTGTACTGGCTGCTTGTCAACAGATGACTGTCCTCATCTAACGCGTCTGCAGTGGGAGGAGCGTGTTGGTCCTCCTCTTCCGCTCCGGTGTTTGTTTATTTCCGGTCTCAGAAAAGTGGCAGACGCAATACGAAGAATTGCCTTGTTGTACTTAATCTACAAAGCAGCAACACGCAGACGCCGTGCACAACGACGATTCTGGATTCACCCCACATGAGAGGCGTCATGAATTCAGTGAATTTCACCATCTGATGATCCAAGAGCTGCGCGCAGACGAGGAGCGCTTTCAGCTGTACTTCCGTGTCACCCGCGCCCAGTTTGACGACCTGCTGTAAGTTTCTCCTTCATGTTTACCGCGGGATTTTTTTCATCTGTTAAACGTTTCGCACGGTGCCCACCTAATTCCGTCCCGTCGTCGTGGCGTGATCACATGGCAGAGTCTCTCCTGATTGGTCCTGATTGTTTGCTGCTGGGCAGCGAGCTGAATCTAGCTGTGGAAGCATGGAATGGCGTGCTTCCACATCTGCGCATCCGAGCAGCACAGTCGCTGCTCGGATGCGATGCTGGAGTAGAAAACAGCTGCTGCTCACTTTCGCGCTGCTTGCATGCTGTGGATGCGCCGCGACACGACCCGCTGCTCCAAGATTCGCGTCCCCATAGACTTCAATGTAAAATGGCTGTTTCGGCTGCGCGAGATGCGTGCGGTGGGGAAGTAGCATTAGTCTGAAACTTCTGTTAGGGCGTTTACTTTCTACTGAACAGTTTACGTTTTAAAGTCGGCTCAAACAAAATGCGGTGTTAAATCCGCTAAGTTTAAGGCTGTTTTCTTGATGTGGCAGTCGTAGTTCAAGTAGTTCACAAAGGATAATTTTACTTTTACAGCTCTAATCAGAAAAAAATAATAGAATTTGATATCCCTAACAAATGTGAATCTTTTTAAAGTTTGCAGCTGGTAAGAATCCAAGCAATAAAAGTCCTGGACCTGTAAGAAAGTGGGAAACTTCTGTTTGTACAAAGCTCCTAAAGTCCACATGTGCGTGTATGTCCATGTTCTTTTCCTCGACGATCCATCACAAAACCAACAGTAAAAATCGAAGCCCACCTCTGTTTCCTTTCCAGAGTTCAAATTACAGGGCAGAGAGAGAGATCTACATCAACTTGGGATCATTCTTGTGTCTGAAAACCAAAACTTGTGGCTTTTTCCACCAGTTTCAAATGACATACGCTTCATCTCTAACTCCCACACGCACACACATATCTAAGTAATTACAAATTCAGTGCAGCTGTTTGTGCACACACCCAGGACCGGGTAAAATGCTGTGTACGACCAGATCAACTCTAGTGATTGATTCAGATTTACGAAGATGCAACGTCTTTTTAAAGCTGTGCATGACCGAGTATGACTTGTACATAGACGATTTGTAAAGAACCCCAGCACTGTAAATCACCAACGATTGTTAAAGTTGTACAGTATCTGTATATCGTCAAACAGAAAGGTATACTGTACATATTTGCGGGTTTGCCTCTGGCTCGGAGCTTTTGAACAGGAACTGCGTGTGGTGAAAACAGAGGATTCACCCTCGTTCGTCTGACGGAGGAAATAAAAACGCTTAAAAACCGCAGAGAGAAAAACGTTGGGGGCAGAAAAGAGGTGGAACGTTGAGATGGAGTGAGTCAGGATATAAACCCACTGACCCTCTAACCAAGACTTCAGCGAGACGAGAACTACATGTGGAAACAAACGTTGTTGGTTGGTCGAGCTTGTTCATTTCAGCGACTGTAAACAGTAGTTTGTGCCACAGATCTTATCCCCCGCTCACTGTTTGTCACACTTGCACTGTATACATACTTGCGTGGACTTGCAGGCAGCAGCTCCGGCAGTACAGCAGAGGGGAGGTGTCATCTTCCTGCAGCAGGGGGTTAGTCGGAGTCGACGGACAGTTCTGCTCTCTGAAAGAGAAGCAGATCTCTGGGATAAGGGGTTTAGTCCTCCTCAAGCCTCTGCAGAGGGGCGTTGACCCGTCCATTGGAGACCAAGGTTTGGTGTCCTTCGCTGTGACACATTTACTGTCCTCAGCCCTGTCATCAGCCTGCAAGAAGAAGAGACCGACAAGTTTTATGTTTCAGCTGAGACATAGAGAGGGATACTGACAGGTTAGGTGGGAGACAAAGTGTTTGCTCTGCTGAAATAAGAGTTGTCATTCTAGGTGGCATTTCAGTTAGCTGAAATTACAAGGTCTGTGATGAGTGACCTGTGGGTTTAGTATTCCTATTATTAATTGTACTGTAATTATTCAGCAGCACATTCAGTGCTAACCCAGAATGCTATTGGCTCTTAATCTTGGTGTTGCACTAATAACAGATTTGTGCAGAAGTCTTATTTACCTGATAGTAAGGCATGAAGAGCGTGCACACGGCACAGTACGGCTGCAAGGTGGATGCATGGGCATTGTACTCCCGTTCTGTTTTGAAGCAGCTCTTTCTGTTCTGCCAAAGGGAGACGAGGGGCTTTGCCCACATTTCAACTTCCTGTTCATCCCCCTCCTCTTCCCCAAGGCTCGCTTCAGGAGGCTCTAATAAAAGACAACAAAAATTCAAGTTTTTTTTAGATTTATGAGATTGCCAATCAAAACACTCTACATCAAAGCATGAATGGCTGGTTCAGAAAACACGGCGCAAGCTTCAAGATCTGCCTGTTGGCTTCAAATCAGCAGTGAGGAAGTTGTTGGTAATGATCTGCAGCATCAAGGGAGATGGGAAGTGCATGTTGGACAAGAAGTTTAGTCATATAATGTGTGCTACAAAATGTTTTGAAGGCTATTTGTGCAATTATAGGTGGTCCCCGACTTACGAAACCCTCGACTTACGAAGTTCTGACTTTACGAAGTTATCAAAATTAATAAAAAATATGAAATTAAAAAATATTTTTTTTTTTGTTTAAATGTTCTTGATTTCATGTGTATAGCACTTTGTTGCAGCTGTGGTTGTTTTAAATGGCTTTATAAATAAAGTATTGTTATTAAAATTATTATTTTTATTATTTTTTTGCCGAATTACACCACTTCCGTTGCGTTTCTTTCGGTAGTTTCCGGTCGCGTTGTTTTTAGCTTCTGTTAGCTCGCGCTTGTTCTGACATGGCTGCGGAGAGCCTGCTGCGGGCGGCCGGAGCTCCATCCATGTCTGCCTGGCAGACTCAGATGTTTGAGGAACTGTGACATGTTAAAATGCGGATAAACAGCGGTGCAGCCTTTTGGAGGGACGGACACTGAGCTAACGGGGGCTAAAATGACTTTTGGAGGGACGACACATTGAGCTAACGGGGGCTAATGCTAAAGCGGGCCCGACTTGCGCGGCGGCGAGAGCCTGCTGCGTTGGGAGCTCCATGAACACAGAGGTAACATGTTAAAACGTGGATAAACAGCGGTGCAGCCTTTTGGAGGGACACACCGAGCTAACGGGTGCTAAAATGCTGACGGCCCCCACCGGAGACACGGACTGACGGGCGGCGAAGACCAGCTCACAGTAAGAAATTGTATTTTTTTAATTTAATTAATGTACAGTATGTCTCTAAATAAATGTACTGTACAGTACATGTATGTGTTTTTTGATAATTATGTAGCTGTTAGGATAGGTGACGTTCTTGGTAACTGTTCATTACCGTACATGTACGTGTTCAGTGGCGGCTCGTGTGGTATATACAGGTGGTCCCCGACTTATGAATTTTCGACTTACGAATGATACGTAGGAACGGAACTCGTTCGTAAGTCGGGGACCACCTGTATTTGAAATCTATCTGTATTTTTATGTTAATTTGAGTGTTTATGTAATTATTTTCAGTTTACATATCCAATATAAAGTTTGTTCAAGGCAGTCATATTTGTTCATAACTTTATAGTAAACCTGAGAGTTACTGGATCCAAGCAAACAGTTACCGGAACACGCCCTGTCAAAATAAGTTTCCGGATCCTGTTCTGGCAGGATCTGCTCAAATTGAGCCCTGCTTCTTCTGATCCTGGCTTTAAAAATCTATTCAACTTTACTCAATTCAAAAGGATGTTTTTAGCTCTTCAGCAGGATGAAGTCACCTGCACACACAGTTTGCAAATCCAACAGCTCCAATTAAAACAACAGAGCACACAAATTAAAACCTGACAGACTTTATTTCCAATAAGATCTGTCATTTCCTCAGCTGGCAGTAGTCAGGTTCTGTGCTTATTAGGTGCCTGTTTTTGTACTAAAGTCCTCAAAATAATCACATTTTCTCACATTTTCTTGGCTCCCTGGTTGTCTTTTCTCACTCGGAGGTAAACAACAGTTCACACCCATGAAGAATATTAATGTGGCTGTGGGCTGGACCTCTTTAGCATTAGTAGATGCTAAGAGGTCCCTCTCTTTTAACGATATTAAAACCATGAAAACAAATAGCTCGTTTATCACTAAGGCATTAAACTGTGGTAGGCCAGAGAATTAAATGTTTATGTTTGTGTGTACTGACGTCAGAATATCAGACTGCTGTTGATGGTGAGGTTTCATATAATTTGAAAAATAAGGAGGGGAGAAAAGAAACCTCAGAGTAGAATGATTTACTCTGGGAAATCAAAACTTTTAATTATATTATTGTACTACAATACTGAAAATGTTAGCCAAGTTTTACGTATTATGGCGATGAAAGATGTCCTTTTTGGCTCAATGTGCTCCCTTTGACATAAAAAACTGTTATTTTCAGCTCGCAAATTCAAACAACCCAAAAAAAATAAAAACTTTATGGCAGCTATATTTTGGATCAGTGCAATTTAACCCAAAGAACTCCAAAGGATTATGGTTTCTGGCATAGTGCCACCCACCATGCAACGCAGACCACAACAGAAAATGTCCCAGGGGTTCCTGAAGAAACGAGCAACAATGTGTGCATGCATCAACGTCTGAGTGTCCCGATGAAGCCAAACCAAAAGTTGAAATGAGCCGTGTGTGTTTGTGTGTGTTTGTGAGAATGAGCCCACCCTCGTCACTGGCAACCTGCTGTTTGACAGCAGTGGGCACAGCTCTTGCGGTGGGCTTCCTGAGTGGGTGGCGCCAGCTCTTAGTGGTCCTCTTGGCGGACAGAGTGGGATACTGGCACAGACAGGGAAAGTTGAAACAGGTCAAACTGGTCAGTACTGGTGTGAAGATCTGAAATCTGAACGACATACTGTGTGTAAAAGAACACTCACGGCACAAACCTCCCCAGGTTCAAGACTGGACTCTTCACACTCGTCGTCAGTCGTCGTGTCATTTTCATCTTCTTCCTCCTCTTCATCCTCTTCAGATGAGTCACTACTGCTTTGTCCCTTTGCATCGCTTTGTCGTTCCAGATGTTCATAATCAGATTCCTCTTCCTCCATGTCCGACTCCTCATCATGGTCACTCCCTCCTGTCCTAATGGGGGACACTACTTCTCTTTGTCTGCCCAGTTCCCTGCTCAGTGACAGTGACTCAGCCTCGTCCACTACACAGGTTTGCAAACCATAATCGTCACAAAGTTCCAGAGGTTCAATAGCACCAACTGTGAGGAGAGAGGTGGGCTCCAGCTGGGCCCAGGTGGGAGCTCCAGCTGCGTCTTCCTGGTTCTCTGACCTACGCAGGTCTTTTGCCGGATCGTCCAGGTCTGTGACCTGTTTGCACTGAGGTTCGGTCCACATGGTGTAGGGCAGAGGGTCATGGGAGAAGTCAGAAGGAAGCTCTGGATGTAGACTCTGGATGACAACCGCGGGACCCTGGGAACTGAAGTTCTTCCAGACGCTACTGGAGAAGGGTTTGGGTTCCGTGTATGGATTCTGGAAAGCGTAATGGCAAGACGAGTGTGTGGTGTGAGGGCTGAGCTGTAACGCTGCGGGACTGTTGTTTTGGGGACATGATGTGGGGTCAGGAGATGGAGGACTGCTGTTTGTTTGACCAGATAACACTCTTGGAGTTGCATCTTTGGAGTTATCTGTGTTTGGACTTGATGGTTTGGGTTGCGACTCACTTTGAGGTGCAGTTCTATGATCTAGTTGGCTGGGGGCGGTGTCATACAGCCCACAAGTGAAATCCCCCAGCTTTGTTTGATCCTTTTCAGAAGCAACTACAGATGATATCAGCATGTCATGAACATCCCTGTGCATTATGTTGTGCAAGCCACTGTCTGCTAACTGAGCCATGTTTCCTGCTGAACCAGACGCCGCTGCCTCTTCATCATTAACTGCAGGGTGCCAGTGGTTGGTGTGTAATACTGCACTGGGCTCTGCTGACAACTGTACAGCCACCTCTTCCTCGTTGGCTTCGTTTACGGACGGCGATCCAGTTGGTGTTTCTCTCTGAAGCACGGGTGCAATCTGGTGACTGCATGATGCAGACTTTGGAAGATCAGTGAGCTCGTCGTCAGCCGGCGTGAGGGACGGCATCTCTTGGATTAAAACAGGCGGCAAAGGACAAATCCCAATCCTGTCAGTCGGCTCTGGTGTGAGTTGGGGCATATCCCCTGTATTCCTTTGCAAAAGAGGGGGTATAAGACTTTCTTCCTTTCTGCCAGTTCCTGCACTCTGCTTTGAGCACGAGGTGCTTGATGTGGCGCCATCTCCCTCTGCTGGTTCACTCTTGAGATCATAAAGTGCTTCAGCGGTGGAGTGTGAATTCATATGTACCGGATCAACTGTGTCCATTTCCTCTGTTTTAACAGTATCATTGGTGTAGTGTCTGGTACCTGTGTGTTTACTGCTGTCAGTGTCCAGAGCTGGGCTGTGAGATGAGGAGCTTGACACGTGAACCCCAGATTCAAGGGGACACACGTCCATTTTGGTCTCAGGAGAAGTTTCTGTGTGGGAGGATGAATTGAGGACTTGTGACACCGAAGAGCAACACCTCGACTCATTTATTCCCGCGTGTCTCTGAGGCGCCTCAGGACTTAACCCGAGTCCTTCAGGAGTCCTCTCTGAGACCCCGGACCTTGAGGGGTCCTGAGAGTCAGTGACAGTCGCCGTTAGCTCAGTCTTCCCTGGAGAAGCAGGGGAGCTGGAGTTACAGGAAGCATCGCTCTTAGAAACCCCCAAACTGTTTCTCTCGACACGATTTACCTTGACCACACACATCTGTCTGCAAGAACCTGTCGAGGATACAAAGACAGACAGAACACCATCGTAAAGGTTTTTAAACACATTTCAGATGAAACTATGAACTTATTTGAACAATAAATAATAAAAACCCTAAAAAGAAACAGAAAAAAAATATTTGACAGGTTTTTTTCTCCTACCTGAGAACTGCAAAAAGTTTGAATTCTGGTTGAGATTGGACTCGGTTTCCTTTTTCTTTCCTTTTTCGACTTCTTTGCAAGTTTTTCCAACTGCAGACCTCCGCACCTTGGACCTCGAATGAGCGCAGATGCTTTTCCTCTTGCTGCTGTTCAGTTCTAAGCTGCCATCCAGGCCGACCGGCTCTTCTGTGGTTCTGAGGCGCTTGGAGCGCATGCGAGAATGACAGCTGCTGTCAGAGAGAAGAGATTAAAAAACACTCAAACACTCATAACAGCCTAAGCAATATTGTGATTTAGTAAAACAGCTGCATTTTCCCACCCCACACACTTATTTGGGCTCCACTCCTCCACCTATTGTGATTCCAAAGCCGCTTTAGAAACACAAAAACAAACGTCCAAGTTTGAATAGTGAACCTTTTATTAGTCGCCTTGGCTTTACGGCGCCTGTGCAGCCAGCTCTGCAGCTCTGGTGTCGTACTGGGAGTGGGCATGGTGTGGTCAAGAAGAGTTGAATCTTTGCCCAGCATCCAGTTGGTGTAGCGGTCAGGTTGAAAACGCTTCACAAAAGGCTCCATGGATATCTTCACCATGTCCTTGCTGCAAGTGCACTAAAGGTAAGAGGAGGAAGATGTAAAATCAGTTTAAAGTGGGGATAAAATAACATGCAGCTCACTTGTTTAAAGACAACAGTTTTGATTGGATATTTTAAAAATGATCAAACACTTGTTGAGCACTATCTATAGTAAAGTTACCGTATTTGTCGGAGTTTAACACGCTCCTGTGTATAACACGCTTTGTCCAATTATTGCCAATACAGTATATTTGAAAAATCCGTAAATAACACGCTTCGTTGTACAACACGCATCTATTATGAGTCACCGCTAAGCGACGCGTCAGCGCCTCATTTGCCCTGCTTAAAATGGCGACCACAGAAGCGAGCGAGTATGAAGGACTTCACAAGAAAACCCGGTAAAAACAATTATTTCTTTGCGAGAAAAAATATATTTCTTAGCTGACATTATAGCACAAGGGTTCCTGAGCTTAACCGTTTCACGAAATGTTCAAATCAGCTGGATTAAAAAAAGTAGTTCGCTGATTTGCATGTACGTGGGTGGGACGCTTTATTTCTTTAAATTTAGCTAATAAACGCTTAAAAATATATATTTCTTAGCTGACATTATAGCACAAGGGTTCCTGAGCTTAACCAATTCACGAAATGTTCAAATCAGCTGGATTAAAAAATCTGCGGTGTGGTTTATGAGTTACGGTATCTTGCTAACAAAAACAGCTAACCTCAGCTAAATGCAGCTTCATCCAGAACAGGGGGCGGGCAGCGACAGAGTCAGTCCGACCAGAGAAGGCTTTTTTCGGACACATGAGCTAGAAATGGTCTGGAAGTGTCTCCCTAGCGGACTAAAGTGGTACTGCACCATTTTTTTGCCCAAAATGAAAAACGGCGAAATCAGAGCCAAAAATGGGTCTAAAAATATGGGAAAAAATTCATAAATAACACGCTTCGGTGTATAACACGCAGGACATTCCAATGAGCAAAAAAACTGCGTGTTATAGACCGACAAATACGGTATATTAAAATCCATAATATGCATGTTTTGTAAAAAAACATACACTGGTGCGAAATGTTCAGACTGGTCAAGTGAGATACTACCTGTGTGGCCACTTTGCCATAGTCTATCCAACGAACTGTGGCGAAGTTGGTGGACTCTGCGCAGTTAAACCCGTGATTGAATCCAGCGTGGTAACCATACGGGAAGGTGATCATGAACTCGCCAGCTTCTTGAGTAATCTGACAATTTATCACAAGGAGGTGCACAAAAAGTGGTTTGTAAGAACAAAGGGGTGACAGACAAAAGATGTCAGTTTCAGCTTCAGTGTTGTCACACTGTTTGACGGTAAAGGATGAGCTGAAAGACGAGGAGTGGACAGTGTACCTTATCAAAGGGAATGCCATACTTTTTCAGTATGAAAGGGGAGATTAGCGTCATCTTGTGACGAAGAAAAGCCTCACAACCCTTGAAGCTGTTGGGGAAAAATCCTGACAGAGAGAAACACACAGACACTTCATTAAAAACACTTAACAGTCCTAAAAACTGTTAAATGTAACACATGACTGGAAGTCCTTCATTAATGGCAGGAAGTGAGGCTAATGGTAGGCAGAATTAACATTTTCAAGGACCATAAAAAACTAACATCAGAGGCTGGTATGAAATTATGAACGGAATATCCATCATCATTATCATTAACACTCCTTTTGACCTTGTAAGGCAGGGGTGTCAGAGTCAAATACACCAAGGGCCAAAAAAAAAAAATTGCTACAAGCCAAGGGCCGGACTGGTTCAATGTTCATATTGAAATGATTTCACATAGCCTATTGAACCAAGACCTAACAGGCTGTCTATTATTTAAGGATTAAATTAATAAAACAATATTTTCTTATGGATCTGTCAGTAATTTCAAGTGAAAACATTTTTTAACAGGCAAACAGCAAAAAATTAAATTGCTTAAAAAAAAAATATATATATATATATATATATATAATATATATATATGTTTCTTAATATCAAGATAAATGCATAAATAAAAGTGCATGCATTATAAACTGAAAATGCATTATTGTGCAGCTCTATGATCCTTCTGATCACCACTTTCAAATAGGAAAATAAGAAAATAAATCAAATCAGTTGTATTCTTTCTCATGGCTCTGTCCCGAGTCCATTCAACTGAAAAGTAAATATAAATAAATAAAATAAAATACATAAATCTATGGCACACAGCCAAAACAATACTTCCTTCAAAGAAAAATCATGTCTTGTAGAAACAAATGTAAAAATTTAACTGAATTAAAAACTGAAAATTTGTTACAGCTCTGTGATGCTCACTTATCTGAGGCTGATACTTGGAGGTGCCTCATCTTTTGTACAAGTTCATCAATGTTTGGGGTTAGGCTCTGAGCTGAGGAAATCCTCAGGATTGATTACCTCCGTGAACATGTAGTCTGCCTCCCACCTGGCTTGAAACCCCTGTTCTCTGTGTCCACCTTACGTTTAGCCATTTTTGAGGAGGGGTGCAAATGTAGCTGAAAGTTGATCTCTGCTCTGACTGCTGATGAATAATGAAGCCACTTGTGCAAGCTGAAGTGACTGCACGAGCTACCTGCCTAAATAAAGGTTGAATGATTAGGCATACAGCTGTCTTGTGACTTTTTATTAATATACTGTACTTTTTTATGATTGTTTACTGTTGGCTGCAAGTATGAAGCTGTGAAATCCTTCATTTTCTACAGCTGATAGCTGTTGGTCATTAATTATGATGAAGTTCAGCAACTTCTCTGTTGAGCTCCAAGCTTCAGCTGTGTGTTTTTATTGTTCAGTCTGGGAGTATTGTCGCTCCTACGAGATTATCAGGTCGGTGTAGACGCGGTTGAACAAGAAAAAAAAACACAGCTGAAGACATGGAGCTCGAATGAGGGACAGGCTGAATGATCCGAGACCGGGACGCGCGGCTGGCTCGTACTGCTCGGTTCAGCGAGAGTGTCATCTCGCTGAACTAACTTGAGCGCGGTTTAAAGTGGCGCTATGACTCTGCAGACATTGCACGTTGCTGTCTTATGGTATTTAGTGTAAAATACATCCACACAGCGGACATGTTACGATGAACAGTTGGCTAACTGTTAGCTAAAATGTTACTCACCGAGTCTGCACGTTGGAGCTGCTGGCTGCAAACTATGGAATGGATTTCCTGAATTTGAGGCGGATCTCATTACTCTGGGTTCATGAGACACGACTCCGTTCCGAAAATCCATTCCATAGTTTGATCGACTCCGTGCCGTGTACAAAACACCAGCGGGCGGCTGTGGCTTGCGGGCCAGATCTAATAGTTATTAAATATCATCCAAAGGGCCATAAATAATTGCTTCACGGGCCGGATCTGGCCCGCGGGCCGCCACTTTGACATATGTGTTGTAAGGTAATAAGTCAGCTCAAATGTGATGTTAACAAGAAAAAAAGAGATTATAAACTGAAATTAAAAACATACATTAATTGGTAAGGTTCTTAACTACACATAGACCATGCGCGTAGCCAGGGGGGATTCGGGGGTTTGAATGAACCGCCCACTTTGCCTATGAAGTCCCGCCTACAACTCCCACACAACACAAGTTCTGTGTTAAGAGAGGTGGAAAGAGAAGGTATGGAGAAACCGCTAATGTTGAACTGGTTAACACGCCTCGGTGGTTCACTGGAAGCGCGTCGGGTTGCCACTCCAAACTTTATCTCGACTCGGGTTCGATCCTCACTTGGTTGAACTTATTTTACGTTTGTCTTTTATTGGATAAAAAAAGGAGTTTGTGTTAACCACAGGCATAACACAAACTCCTTTTTTTTATCCAATAAAAGACAAACGTAAAATAAGTTCAACCAAGTGAGGATCGAACCCGAGTCGAGATAAAGTTTGGAGTGGCAACCCGACGCGCTTCCAGTGAACCACCGGGGTGTGTTGCTCTTTCCAGGTCCACTTTTCCTTTAAACAAACCGCCCCTCATAAAATCCTGGCTACGCCCATGCATAGACAACTAAACATCAGAGCTTAAGACGGCAGCACGACGGCTCAGTGGTTAGCACCAGAGCCATATAAAGTGAGAGTTGCGACACTTCCATAGAGTTCCATTGTAAGAATGGAATTCGGAAGTCACGTGGGTCATGGAGGGGGTGATTTGTTCCATGGCTCTGGTTAGTCTGAAGCTGCCTGCAGTAGCGCTCCGTCGCCGCCAGAGGGCGCAGCTCCACAAGGTTTCCATAGCCGTTGTTTGGAACGATTGACCGCCTGTCGGTGAGATCAAAGCGTGTCGGAACTCTCTATATATATGGCTCTGGTTAGCACTGTTGCTTCACAGCAAGAAGGTCCTGGGTTCAATCCCCAGCTGGATTTGGGGTCCTTCTGTGTGGAGTTTGCATGTTCTTCTCATGTTTGCGTGGGTTTTCTCTGGGTACTCCAGTTTCCTCCCACAGAACAAAATCATGCATGTTAGACTGCCTTCAGTCCTAGACCTCCCTTGCAAAAGAGATCTGTGATCTCAATGGGATTTGCCTGGTTAAATAAAGATTAATAAATAAATAAGAGTTGTGTTCTTTATAAAACTGAATTAGTATTACGGTGTCTCATCTGTTGTAGATAACTATTAGAACTATGTTAATTTGAAGAAACAGCCTTTATTTCTGACTGGACTGCTGAAGCTAGTACAAGCAAAGCCAAGACCAAAGTGGACTCCTGCCATTTTAAAACTTTCCAAGCTGTAAAGATTTGTGCTGGTTCTTACAAACACTCATTTATTCACATTTACAGCCCTGTCAATTTCACATTACACAACTAAGTAATATGGTTAGCTTCTGAGACTATTTAAGTTTGTAAATAACCACAAAATTCTATGCAAGTAATAGTGTAACGTAAGCGGTACACCGATGACCCCGGCTTTGAGGGATATGAATACTGAATGTTTGTAGTTTTCAGGATGAGCAGGGAATGCAGGTGAATCTTCATGTTTCTGATGGCAGATATTCATGTAGGTGGGAGTTACCGTACACTGTGTTTAAGAGCAGAGGTATTGTTTTACTGCTTGTCAGAGGCAGCGCAGAGTGACAGGTCCTGGCGAGTGGCAGCAACAGTTTTATCCACCACCAGGCACAAAGGTGGAGCGGGGGTGGGGGTAGCCAATTAATCTATGGTTGTAGATGGTAGATTACGGTAATCTTCAGTCACCTCAATGAGACTATACTTTGGAGCAGTATAAAAACTAGAAAGCACAGATTCCTCGAATTATAGGCGTGGTCAGTTTACCATATTTTTTGCTGTATAAGTCACTTTTTTTTTGCATACCGGTAATTTGCATGTCCTGTCACTTATACGCCAAAGCGACGTATTTAAGAATTTATTTATGGATTTCCCTTCCCCCCCCTATTTATAAACCAATTTTTGGCTGAGATATGACTGTTTTCATTCATTCTGACTTAAAATGTTGAACACTACCATTTTTCAGCTGCTAGATGGCACCAGCGTAGTATAGCAAGCCGTTGTATTATGTAATACGTAAAAGTGGCTATTAATGGCAATCGACTTGCCATAGCCTGCCACCTTCATCCAGCTCACTTGGAACAACCGTCAAATAGCTTCATTTCACTGCACCGCCCCGGCGAAATGCAGCTGATTTGATCAATGAAGTGCATTTATTAAGTAAAAGTTCAACTGAGACACACCTTTACTATAAAGTCAAGCAAACAAATAATTGCTTTTAGGTGGTTATCTTGCTAAACTTTTGTGAAAGTCCTCACGTGCATGCTCTCGCGGCCGCCATTTGGCAGCCAATCGATTATTGGCACAACACCGGCCCACATTTCTGGGTCGTCTGCGGTGACGCGTTACAAACACGACATGTCAGCGGTGATGCATAATAGATGCAACTTATACAGGGAAGCAACATATTTATGGATCTTCCACTTTATTAGACATGGTTGGACTGATGCGACTTATAGGGCAGTGTGACGTTCGGCGGAAATAATATGGTATACTGTATATGTTTATGGTTGTGGCCATCTTGGATTTACTATTTTATGCTTATGTCTATTATTATATGTTTCAGTGTTTCAATGTTTAGATGTTTACTGTTGCACCGAGGGACTGAGAGAAATGCAATTTCGGTCCTGTGTATGTCCTGCACTGTACATATTGCAGATCTGACAATAAAGTTGACTTTGACTTTGATATGGCAACTTAAATTTTCAGGAATTTTTCTTGCAGCCACACATGAAAATGGAAGTTGGTACCTCACTTATTTTTCAAGACCTCATGCTCACAACATGCACGGACAGATGGAGGGTATTTCCAATTCCACCTCTTTGCTCCACGGCAAGGAACAAAACAGCAGGAATGTAAAGGTTTATTGAACAGCATGTGTTTTTATTTTCAAAGACTAGAGTTGTTTTAACGTGACTAAAACTCACTTTGGTCTTGACCCAGCCTGAACTAGCCAATAACTTGTCAATCTGGTCAGAAGTAAACCTTCAAACTCAGGTCAAAGGTCAATCTACAACAGGTGAAATATTAATGCTTCATAATCTTTCTGAAGAACCCCACTTTAACGTAATTTGAACTATCACTTTAACACACCAACAATGACACACAAAGATCCAAGAACTTTAGTCAATGTTCATTTAGCTAGTTTATAAATTAGTTTAGGTGTTTTTATAAACGTGACTGAATGTAACCTTAATCCAAGCTCTAATCTCTGCAATTAACACAAAATGTAGGTCTTTAAAAAAAGTTTTGTCTTTATTTGGGTAGTTTTGATCATGTTTGTGTCCACCTCAAAATGTCCTTTTGTTGCTTTTCTGCAGACAGCATGCCACTACAGTACATCAGTAACCCTGCTGATTCAAGCAGACAATAAAAAAAGTTGGAGATTACCTGTAGCCAAACGCTCCAGTCTTTTCCCGTGCTCGGGGGGGATGGCATACCTGTGAGAGAGCGGATTTATTTCTCTGTGTGTAAAACTCCCTCAGCAACACCGTTACAAAATTCAAGACTGCCATCAAGTGGTGAATAAATGTGTGTTTGTGAGAGGACAAATCATCTTTCAACACCACTGTAAATATTACTGAATCAGTTTCCTGTCTAATCTGAACACACTGTTCTCTGGCGGCCATGTTTTGAGGCAGACGGTGTCTCATTAAAACAATACTTTTTGAAAACGTTACTGTCAAGTATCTAAAGTCTTCAAAACAACAAAACGATCCAATGCTGATTGCTCCTGAGTTCAGCTGAAGTTCTGCGTCTTCCTGTGCAACACTGCTGACGCCATTCAAAAGTTCCCAGCCAGGAACTGGGGGAGTGTGACAGAAATCCCTCAAGGTTTGACTCTGCACTCCACTCGACGAGCTCCTTCCACCCTCAGGTCTGCAGCATTCCTATCATATCACCTGTCGGCTTAACACACCACTGACAGAGTCGAGGTGGGGGGGACCACCTCGGGCAGTGATGAAGCAGGGAAATGGAGGGTTTGGGGGATGCTGAGGAAGACGAGCATCTTTAAGCTGCCCCCCTCCTGAGATGAGATGTTGAAAAGCAGTAGAGTGAAAGAGTTCATTAATGTGTGTGTGTGTGTGTGTGTGTGTGTTGGTAAATAAAGGTGTGTGTGTGTGTGTGTTGGTAAATAAAGGTGTGTGTGTGTGTGTGTTGGTAAATAAAGGTGTGTGTGTGTGTGGGCACTTGGCACACAATTCTGCTTTCTGTGAACGTGTGTCGTTGTCTGGCTGTGACACTGATCCCTGTGGGGCTGGCAGGCCACGCCGCTCTAATGAGCAAAACTACCTCCAGGGCAGGAGGGGAGGGAGAGGGGAGGGAGAGGGGAGGGAGAGGGGGCGAGCCACGCTGACAAGTAAAGAGAGAGCTTCGTTTTGATCAGCCTTCATTTTCCACCTCTGCCTTTACCTCCAGCTAACACAACACACATCTGTGACAGACTTTATTATCATTTTAATATAGCCATGAGAAAAACAAAGTCCACCTTTATTTGGTTCTAGTGCAGGGATATTCAACTAAACTGCTCAGGGGGGGCCACAGTTTCTGAAAGCCAACAGCTCAGGGGCCGGTCATCCAGTAATTAAAGTCATTCTGAAAATAAACCTAGTTTTACAATGACCTGTTACTTTTTAAATTTGATTTTGATTATTGCATTGAATCATAAATGCAATATACAGATGACCCCCCATTTTTTTTAATGAAGTGGCCAAATCAAAGTCACCTGCGGGCCGGAAATGGCCCACAGGCCACCAGTTGAATAGCCCTGTTCTAGCGTTTTATGTACTGGAACAGAATGAAAACTGATCTGGTCTTCACCAGGTTCTCAAACTGTTCAAGTCTAACCAGACATGTAGAGAAAAACAACACCTCATCATGTAAACAACAATAAAACACTAAACGTTTAAACCAAATACTGTACAGGAGAAATAATAATAATAATAATGTCCTTTTTTGTCATCTGCGTATGTTTCCCATACACAGACGAAATTCATCTCTGCATTTAACCCAACCACCACCAGGTGGTGCAGTGAGCAGCCATAGAAAGCGCCCGGGGAGCTGGAGAATTAAGCCTGGAATACACTTGAGCGTACATGAAGTACGCCACTGTACGCGCGCATTTTGTGCGCATGCTTTCGCTGCTATAGCTCGGCTTTTATCAGCTTTCAAACGCTCGCGTTCTCGCTCCAGATCCTTGTTGTAATATGAGCAGCTGCGCGCGGAGGGGACTCAACTGAGCTCGCTGATTGGTCACTTGCTGACACGCCTACTGAAATGATTGACAGCTTTCAGTCAGCTCATGAGCAGCTCGCTGAAGACCGCTGCGGTGTTCTGATGCGGTGTTTCTACTATATATGTTATAAAAAGTTCTCTCAGAAATAAAAATAATAACAGGGAGCGCTTTTCCTGCAGCACACAGTCCACCAGGGATATTTAAAACATCGCGCACCCAGGTAGGACCTGAATTCATTCATTTCAGTCATCGAGTGAACGGAGGAAGAAGCGGTTACTTGACTTTAGGCAAAAAAACAAAAGAAAAGGCCCGATCAGCGATAAAGAAGGGGAATTTATTTCATTTGTGTAACATACAAAACAGTCCGGCGCCGGGGAAGTTTATGGTCAGACACCGCGCAAGCGTCCGCGGTCGTAAAAAAAAAGCTTTGCGCGTACATGCCCTGAGGGGCTACGCGGGGCTACGCTTTTGCCTTGACGTACGTACGTGGCGTATAGGCGTACTGCTTGTACGCTCAGGTCTATTTCAGGCTTTAGGTGTGCACTCATAGACACCCCAACTGGAAGTGGCAGGAATGAAGATGTTGAGGTTCTCCTTAGGAGTGACAAGGATGGATAAGTTTAGGAATGAGATGATCAGAGGTACAGCACATGTTGAACAACTGGGAGATAAAGTTAGAGAGGCCAGACTGAGATGGTTTGGACATGTCCAGAGGAGGGACAGTGGGTATATTGGTAGAAGGATGTTAGAAATGCAGCTGCCAGGAAAAAGACAAAGAGGAGATATATGGATGCAGTTAGAGAGGACATGGAGGTAGTTGGAGTGAGGACAGAGGATGCAGAGGACAGAGTGAGGTGGAGGAGGATGACTCGCTGTGGTGACCCCTGAAAAGGGAAAAGCCGAAAGAACAAGAAGAAGAGTTTAAACCAAGTCCACCTCATGATTGGGCGACCGTGGTGTAGTGGTAATGGCAGTCGACCCCCGATCGGAAGGTTGGAGGTTCGAATCCCGCGGCCGCCCACCATGTGTCGTTGTGTCCCTGGGCAAGACACTTAACCCCGAGTTGCTCCCGGTAGGACTGGATGGCGCCTTGCAAGGCAGGCTACCACTACCGGTGTATGAATGTCTGAATGAATGGGTGGATGGTTGGTATTGTAAAGCGCTTTGGGGCTCCTCACAGGGGGCTGGAAAGCGCTATATAAATAAGCTCCATTTACCATTTACCATTCAAGAGCGTGCAGAGCCACATTTAGAGACGATAACTCTAAGTAGTCATTGTCTGTATTTGCCAGTGGTTGTGAAGGAATATTGGCCCACTCTACTTTACAGCATTGCTTCAGTCCATGAGGGTTTGCATGAAAATGCTTATGCACAACTCTTTTATGTCCCACTTCTGTCAGGTTAAAGTCTTGACGCTGAATGGACCTGTGCAAAACCTTATTGACCGTTTTAGACATTATGGTGTTTACTTGCCCCGTGCGAGTTTACAGCTCAGGGTCTGCTGTTTTGCACATCACCCAACAAACCACAAGCTCAGCTGCCCATATCATCTAATCCACCATTTCTTAGCAGGTACAAATAATCCTTTATTTTGTGAGAATCTTCTCTGCGGTAACTTTGCTTTTACAGGCTTTAAAAGATAAATAATCAGTACATTGTCATGGCATGCTGAATAAAGACTTGTGTGAGATGCACAGGTGTTCAAATTACTGTAATTTCTGGACTATTGAGCGCACCCAAATATAAGCCACACCCACTAAATTTAAACAATAATAATAATTTTGTACATATATAGGATGCACTTGTGTATAAGCTGCAGGTGTCAATGTTGTAACGTGAGACATTTACACAAAGATTTTCTTAAACTTTTGATTAAATATGTTTCGGTACCATACACAAACACAGTACTGTACATGTACATACCGGTAGTTTTTTTTTTTTTTTCCAGAATAGTGCCAGTAACACAGCTCGTTAAAAAAAATACAGTGGCCTACCAGGAAGGTATTGATCGCCATCTGTATCTTCCTCCTGCAGAAGATTTTTTTAAACTGTTCCTCTGTCAGCATCCACTGGCAGACTGGAGCAGAAGTTGCTCTTTGCATGCCGCCAGTTTTGGTAAATGATTTCTAGCCACCTGTCATCTAAGCCTCCCACCGAGCTTTGAGTATCACGTTAATACACGATTCACACTGATATGGAGTGGCTGCGAATAATTAGTTGTACCATGCTGGTGAAGATTCTCAGTCACCCAGGACATGATTAAATAAACTTTCTGGTGAAGATTCTCAGTCACCCAGGACATGATTAAATAAACGTTCTTAAATAAACGTTCAATCACACCTTAACATTAGTGTGAGGTGTGATTTTTCAATCTACATAGGCATATGTGTATCTTAGCTCATCCTTTAAAACCTGATCCCCACTCTCTGCTCTTTGAATTGAGAAAGCTCCTCGGATAAAGAGCGAAACGTCTTCTGTTACAAATAAAGTCCAGTTGTTTCTGTATTGAACGTTTTTTGATTTTTATCATGTCCTGGATGACATGAGAATCTTCACCAGCAGCATTGTACAAGCTGTCAGGTTCAAAGCGAGTGAAAAAGGTAGCAGCTTATAGTCTGGAAATTACAGTAAATCCACACAAGATCAGTCATAAATGTATTGGTGCAGTTATTGTAAACGGACAGCTGACTGCTGTGTTCAGTTTTACATTTATATTTACTCTGTACAAGAGACCTGAGGAACTTCACTGAACATGAAGGTTAATGTTGCACTTTAACTGCACAGCTGTGTTTTATTCTGTTTCTTAAATTACAGTTTAAAATAAACCCTGTGTTGCAAAAAAGCTAAACATTATCATTTACATCTACAAAGTCGAATAT
>JBBPBX010005293.1:6141-19835 GCA_038048925.1 Garcialebias charrua
TGCCTGAAAATGTAAAATGTACCATTTGACATTGTGTTATTAAAATCAGCTGCATGCTCTGTTGAGCTTTTTGAGCACAACTTCCTGTAAGAATCAAGTATTTCTAACAGGAAACGTTTGGCTTTAATGAGGGTGAGCTCAAACTTTGCTTTTTAGTTTTTACTGTGAACATTTCTAAGATAATTTCATACCTCGACTCTAAAGTGCTGGTGCATTATCCTTGTTTACCTCAAGATAAAGCGATAAACTAGGGTGTGTGCCTCTGAATGCACACGTACATACACGAGAAGAGAGGAAGAAGAAGCACAACGAGAAAAACGTTAATCACCATGGAAACTGAAGACTTCATTTGCTTACCTCTACCCTCTTTTCATCACTCTTATCATTTCATGTGCCCCTTTTTTTTTAATAGAAATTAAGTTTAGAGTAGCGTTTAACTCAGTTTAAAGTAACTAAGTGTACACAGCCTGGAAATGTAAGATTATTGGAAAAACTGCAGGCCTTTTTGGTGGTGACATCTTGGAACAACGAGCTACAAAGCGAGGTGTGAAAAGTCCAGATGGGCTGTGGTTTCAGCTCCTCGTTTGTGGTAATATCTGAGCCAAATGCTTCATTTGCTTTGAAAATTGGCTTCTATCAGCCACTTCCGTGATTATTTCATTGACTGTGGAGAGTTTATCAGAGCCGGTACACAATCATTTTAGTTTTAGTGTTAATTTTGTTATTGAGGGGTTTTATTTTAGCATTCATTTGTTAACTCGCCTGAGTTTAATGGCATGATATTGACAATTAGTTTAAGGATTCAAGCATGACACCAGACAACAAGAATGGTTAAAAAAGTTTATTGAGAAAACGCTGCTGGTGGAGGTCTGAGTCCAATGGCGGGGCCAATCTGTAGAGATAGGGTGGTTAGTGAACTGATATTTTATGTGGATGATCAGCAGAACGGAAAGACGCCTCTAAATTTCAGTCAGGTGAAGGAGGGGCCACCTGTAGGACTTGGAGGTGAAGACATCACCGCCACTGGGTGAAGAGCTGCAGTGAAGTAGAGCTGAGCAGAGCGTTGTTAGGGGAGAGATCCAAGAGCGGGGTCCTGAGTCATAAGCGGAGGTCAGACACAGGGCGTCAGAGATCCAGATCCAAGTCAGAATCATAATCTGTGAGGCGTAGTCTGCAGAAGAGTGGGTCAATACCGAGGCCAGAGAGGCAAATCCAGAACAGACAGGGAGCAGGCAAAACGCGGAGCAGGTGTGAAGTCAAGACCAAGCAGGTGAACAAGGCTATGAATAGAACGCTGGAAATCTACAATCTCAAGGATTTTGATAAATTTCATAATCTGGCAGGGAATGAGAGATTTGTTCTTAAATAGGACTGTGACAGGTGTTGGACATGAGTGCTGATTCAGCTGAACGTGGAGAGTCAGCATGGTAGGATGACAGGAGCAGAAACATGACATGAGGGGCAGGATCATGACAGATATTTTCTTTTCATTTATAGAAAGGTTTCTGAGGCTTGTGCTGCTTTTCTCAGAGCCAATTGCATAATATTTTTTTATAACCAGACAAGTCTCAGTGAGATCACAGATCTCTTTTGCAACAGAGACCTGGGCCTAATGGCAGCCCAACATGCACATAATAATAATAATAATGCCCATTTTTGTCATCTGTGTATGTTTCCCATACATAGACGAAATTCGTCTCTGCATTTAACCCAACCACCACCAGGTGGTGCAGTGAGCAGCCATAGAAAGCGCCCGGGGAGCTGGAGAAATAGGTGTGCACTCATAGACACCCCAAGGTGTGTAGTGGCCGGGGTTCGAACCCGGGTCCTTCGGGTCCCAAGTCGGAAGTCCTGCCACTACACCATCTTGGCCCCATGGTTGGTCATTTTAATTTTTTTTGTCAGTCCACACAATCTAAGAGAAATGCTGGAATACACACGTTGCACCACTACATAGCAAAATGTCCACCTCATGGGTAGCTCAGCTAAAGTCTTTTTTATTATTATTATTATTTTTATTTTTTTACTATTTCCAACATTTTAGCCTTTGATCAATATTTGACGGTGACGAGATAAGTGTTAGGGAATTTCGGATAAGGTTTTATGGATGTTTTTAACTATTGTGGTTGAGAATCTTAACTGCCCATGAACCATGTGTTTGAGTTAGCAGAGAACTGGATGAGGAGCTGATCTGCAGTGATGTCAGTAACTGACATCCAACTCTAGTTGGACCACTTTTTTCAGTAACTAGTAATCTAATGCGTTGCTATTTCAAAATCCAATAATCAGATTAAAGTTACTTATCCAAATTACTGTGCGTTACTTTTTTTTGTAATTTTCTGTAGTACTGTAATTTTATTTTATTTCCTCTATGCGACTCGGGGAGTGATTAAAAAAGACGTCTGGTCTATGCGGCAATTCGGTCACCTGCTGTGGCTGTGAAACCTGACACCAGGCGTGACAGAAACGTAAACTCTGAGGTGCTCACGGAGCCAAGGGGGAGACTCGGCTTCAAAAACACGGTAAAAACAATTATTTGTTTGCCGAAAATTATGGCAAAGATGTGTCTGAGCTTAACCTTTCCTTAATAAATTCACGAAATGGTCAAATCAGCTGGATTAAAAAAAGTAGTTTCGCTATGTGCACGTGCGCGGGTGGACGGCTTCATTTCTTTAAAATTTAGCAAAATAAACGCTTTAAAAAAATTCTTAGCTGACATTATAGCACAAGTGTTCCTGAGCTTAACCGTTCCTTAATAAATTCACGTAATGGTCAAATCTGCTGGATTTAAATTGTTTCGCTTTGACGTCTTCCAAACGGTCGCGAAAATAAATTATAAATAAATCAAATTTTAGCTCAAACATCTCCTACAGCTAAACAGTTGTAAATATCCATCCAGTGATTACTTTCTGTAAGTTTCATCAAAATCTGTTGTGTGGTTCTTGAGCTAATTTGCTAACAAACACTAGTTCAGACCTACCTCCAGAGTTCAGGAGGCCAGGCTGCAAAAGAGTGAGTCCGAGCAGAGGAGGCTTTTTTCGGACACATGAGCTGGGAACGGTCGGTGGACCCTAGCGGCCGAAAGTGGTAATAAAGTTACTTAGTAATCTAACGTAGTTACTTTCCAAATCTTAGTTACTTTCTGTTAGAGAATTCAAACATTGATCATTTAAAACTTATTACTTTAATGTATTCTGATGAATCATTCATGATCAATCATCATCATGAGATGAATCATTAACCAGTTTGCTTTACTAAAAGTCTTTCTGTATGAAACAAAACATCTCTGAAGAACACAACTTGTTGCCTCATGCACACAGAACAAAAACACTGATTAGGCCAGCTCATGTTTTAATCACAGATAAGGTTTTGACATTACGTTATTGTTTGTTTTGGCATTGCCACACTCACGTTTTAATCACAGATAAGGTTTTAACATTACGTTATTGTTTGTTGTTACACTGCCACGTTTTCCATGTGCTATCTGAAACTGTCATCCTTGTTACTCATTATTGTCCAACCTTTGAGAGAATAAAAAGCCAGTACGCACTTTCCAATTTGGATTTGATCTCAAACACTTTTGAAACATGTTTCAAAGTGTCTTGAGGTGATCTCCCATTTTCAAAGTCTGCTGCTCTGAAAATTAATTCTTGTCTCTCTTCTTGTGTGGTTCGTGTTGAAGGTGAAGGTGTTTAAAAATCCTCCATCATTGGTTCCCTGACCGGGATTTTCCTCTTACCTGTCTCCGGTGGGCCCAGAGGACGGACGTGCTACTAGCCCATGCACGGCAGTTTCAAAAGTCTGGTAAGCGTGGACGTTTTACCCCGCCAGGCCAGTGTTCTTTAGGTCCGATTCTCTGGCCATCGACGGGACGGTTTGACGGAAGATCCAGTCGAATACCACACGAACCTGCAAGGAGTGAGTACATGTTATTGCTTCGTACGGCGGGAAGTACGTTATTTGCTTAGTACGGCGAAAAGTACTGTTTTGGGTTTGCCTTGCACAGCGAGAAGTGCTGTAAATTGCTTTGTACGGCGGGAAGTACTGTTTTGGGTTTGCCTTGCACAGCGAGAAGTGCTGTAAATTGCTTTGTACGGCAGGAAGTACTGTTTTTGGTTTGCCTGGCACAGCGAGAAGTGCTGTAAATTGTTTGCTTAAATACAAGCTTGAAATACTAGCTTGGGTTGTTTAGCACAGAGATAAGGTGCTATAAAGTTTGCTGACGTCCGGCGTGGAGGGACTGATTGTTTGCTTAAAGTACGGCGTGAAGTTACTTAAAATTTGTTTGCTTGGCACGGCGGAAGGTGCTCTAAATTTTGCTGACGTACAGCGGGGAAGGTACGTAAATAGGAAAGTTGTGTTCATCAGGCTGCATCGGTGAGTGCCTGAGAGTTGTGTGTGCGTTCTTTGTGTTTGTCTGTCTCTCTCTCTCTCTCTCTTTTTCTCTCCCTCTATCTGTGTGTGTGTAAGAACATGAGTTCACATGTAAATTAGAGTTTTGAGCTGGCTGCCGAGTCACAGTCAACTTTAAGAAAGAACAAAGAAAAATAAAGATTAATCAAATAAATTAAAAAGATAAATACTGAAACTAATAATTACTAACTGCGCTGAAAGCAGGCCGGCTCCTCCGGGAACATCTTATCTGGTAACTGTACTGAGACATCACCTCCTGTGAAAAACAGAAACAAACAGAAATTTATGCTACTACTACATCTCAGTTTAAAACGAGACTAAATAATACATATAAAACGTTAATCATTGTATTTTTCCGCTCTTACAGTTATAACAGTTATAACGAGATAAGATCGTATCTAAAAACGAATCCGGAGACACGGGTCAGATACCTGAATTATTATTTTGAAATAAAATGAAATAAAATATTTGCATGCTTATTTCAAACAATTCAACGTAGCCGATTCGTTTAGTAGCATTTGAGAAATCGATTGATGTTGTTTATGAAATTCTAATCCAAATACTTTAGGTTTTAAGCTTAAATAAACGTGGAATTCGAACATTTTTGCATTGAATTTGGCGTTAGCATAGCTATTAGCTAACGGCCCATTTCTTAACACTTTTTAACGATAAAAAGTCCAAATTATTTCGCTAAAACCAAGCGGGCATGATTGCGTTTCTTGTATTGAATATCTAAAGGCAAAACTATCCGACTTTAATCAGCTAAAATTACTTTTTTGGGTCGACAATTACAGCCCACTGGACGCTAACGTTGCTACGAAACTTCGTCGCCCGTCTAAAATCGATAAATAGGTAGTCATTCTGTATAAACCGGACGCTTCAAATGTTTGTTTTCGCTGCCAACAAACGCTGAGAAATTTGCTTACCGATTTTATTGATTATCTTTTAGATGAATGCGGAGAACAAATCCAAGTCTGATGGTCTGACGTATCACCACAAGTACATTGCACTTTGACCCCGGAAAAAGAAGAACGTCAAAACTCCTGTAGAGACCCATAGTGGCCAAACATCGCTACTACATTTGCAGATTAGTTTACCTTTTTTTTATTTTAGACGATAATTTAAGTTTTTAGAGGCTCGAATACAGAATAAAAATAAAAATAATAAACAATAAAAACTTGGCACTTGTAAATTATATAACTAACATATCTGACAGTCATGGGAAATAATAGAAGTAAAAAATCTCCTACAGGAGCAGAAACAAACACGAAAGATTTGAGATTCATGAGCCAGAAACATCCAGAATCGGTTAAATATGTCAAAGAATGGATGAAAGAATATGAGATATTACCCAACCTTAAAGTAGACACCTGGAAAACACTTATTTCTGTCCTGCAAAACCAAATTATTCTAAACAAAGGCAAGAAGAAAGAAAAAATAGAACACCAATTGGCAATTGCTAAAATCTGGCATTATGAATCACTAATTAGGTGTGAAGAGATAAAAACATCTAAGGAGGCCAAACTGCAACAAAAACAAATGACTGACACGATGTTTGTTAAACCTGAAGACAATGAAACAATATCTTTGTGTCGCCCTCCCTCTTATGATACAACGGGGGCCTCATTTTCAACCCAAACACCATCCGTTTATCCTATCGAGGAACTTGCCAAACTAAGCATATCGTCAGAGGCCAAAACAGATAACCACGTTGTCACTAGAAAAATGTCAAAGATGCAGTCTTCCACTTCACAACCTCCTTGCCCCTCTTCAAATGCTTTCCCTCTGATACAAGTCATGAATCCAGCTGCAGACATAAAGGGCAACCCGCAACATGCTTTAGTTTTCAGGCCATGGACCCTCGAAGAGGCCAGGAAGGCTGTAGAGGGAGTTAGCAGTCATTTGGAGGATCCTGAAATGTGGATCATGGATATGGAAGGTATTATACATTCCTATCGCCTTAATGGTCATGAGACCGGGGAAGCAGCCCAGTCGTCTTTGGGAAAACATTGGGCCCGAGTGCGTGGTGACTACACTGGCAGGGGAAATGATGGGGCCCCCCTCCCCTATGATATAACAACCCCAAACCACCTAACTGGACGTTACAAGCAACAGTGGGATGCTCTTTGTGGTAGAGTGTGCACAGTTTTCAAACGAAAAGCTGATTATGCTGCACTCTCTGCAATCAAACAAAAACAAGGGGAAGATGTCGATGATTTTAAATTAAGATATGAAAAGGATTTCAAAATCTATAGCGGTATCAATCACAATGACGAGCCAACCTCAGCTTATCAACAACAGCTGAAGAACGGACTGCTACAATCTTGTACTCCAAACATTTCAGGTTGGATAAAGAAACATTTTGTAGAACTGGACACTTGTACTGTTGAGGTTTTTATGCAATGGGCACGTCATGCTGAGAAAGTGCTGAAAAAGAAAACAGGAGATAACCCAAACAACAACACAAATGTGTTTTACAGTAATGACCCAGACTCAGAAATATATTACAATGCTCCTATGAGAAACAGCAACAGAGGTAGACGCATGAGACCGAGAGGCCGTGGGTTTAGTAGATACAAACCACAGTATAGCCGTCCCCGACAATATAATCCTGACGACTGCTGGAGGTGTGGCGAGATCGGACATCTTGCACGTGACTGCAGGAAAGATTTAGATCAACCAAACGGAAGAGAATTTGCTCACAGAGAAGCATTTCCTGCTGCAAGAAACCGCTCCGATAACAGAGATGATTATAATGCATGACTAGTTGATAACACTCACAACTCCAGTTCTGTCGAAGAACAGAAAGTTGTGAATGTTTGTTCAGCTTTGGATTTATTGAATTCTTTGAAAGAAAGACCATGGATAACACAAAACGTCCATGGCCAGAATGCCTAGACCTTGTTAAGTTGTATATGAGAATCACTCCAATACCCAATGGTCTGACTCCGTTTGAAATAATCCATGGCAGACCATACAGGATGCCTCTTTTCCGATTACATGAAAATTAAATTTGAAAAAAAAAAAAAAAAAACTTAGAGAAAAAGAAGTGTTCAGGACAAATTTACTGTCTTCTGATTCTCTGTCCCCACAGGAAGTGACAGTAAAACCTGGTGACTGGGTCTTCATCAAAATCATCAAAAGAAAAACTTGGGCCAATCCACGCTGGGAAGGTCCATACCAAGTACTAATGAGTACACCCTCTGCTGTGAAGATTGCTGAACGACCCAGTTGGATACATCTTAGTCACTGTAAATTGCAGAAATACTAGACCCTTAAGTCATTGGAGCAGAGGGGAACTCAGACTGATGAAGCCCTTTGGATAGAGGGCGAAACATCTCTACAAAAAAGAAATGGTCCAGATGACCTGACTGAGCATTATTTGGTATTATTATTGGTGTTGGTACATGAATGATTGAGCATGAACTTTGATGTCAAGTGTATACTCTTAATTCCTTTTACAATTATGATTATTATCCATACATCCTTCCATCTATTATCTTTTGCCTGCTTCTTCCTTTTCAGGTCGCAGGGGCCACTGGTGACCATATCCAGCAGTCATTGTGCAAGAGGTGGGGGACACCCTGGACAGGTCACCAGTCTATCACATGGACACATAGAGACAAACAAGACAACAACCATTCACTCGCTCACTCACACCGAGGGACAATTTAGGTTATAAATGGTAAATGGACTGTAATTACGCAGTGCCTTTCTATCTTATGAAGACACTCAAAGCACTTTACAACACAATCTGTGCCTCACTTACCCATTCATACAGCACTCTACTAGATCTCTACAAAGCTAATTGAACAAATCATTCCAAAGAGACTAATCAGTGCTTTATCGCATTCGTACACTGATGGGACACACATCAGAGGCAATGAGTGTTAGAGTATTTTTATGTTTATCATCTAAAAACTTATAACATCATCTAAAAATTTATAAACATTAAACAAGTATCTATCTAGTCACTCCCTGCGAAATAGTTGTCTTACACAACAATGTTAATTGTTTACTGAAAATAACAGAAGCGCCAAAGAATGTTTCCTTTGTTTCAGAACTTGTTGGTCCTGAGTTTGGCCAAAACTGACCAAAAGCTATTGTGTAAAAACTGTCCAAACCTGTTTCGTATCCACCCCACTGAGCAAATAAAAGGTGGATGTCGGCTTTTTCAAAGTGGACGCGTTTCCCGACTTTTTAGGAGAACGGTCCCAACTTTGCAAAGTTAATATACCACTGTTAACTCTTGTCATGTGTGTGATTCCTTTTTAGTAGAAAAGTTGCTGCAGGGTTTGGTTTGAGAAAATCCATCATTTCTTGGTGCCGAAGACCCGGGATCCTCACACTTGCTCACGATGGCTTTTGATGAAGGTAGCTGAAAGTCCATGTGCATGGCTAGTCTCACAACCTTGGAAGTTCGATCGTTTCTATCAGGCCAGCAAGGCCTGAAATCAATGCCACCGTGGCAGCCTGACGGATGACCGAACATCACACACTTAACAAGCAGTGAGTATAAATAGGAATTCCTTGTACGTTGAAAAATACGGTACAGAACTAGTTCAAAGCTGAACCTAGACCTCATGATTTTAAAAAGTGATATTCCTATTTTTCAAAGTTAATAGTATGATGCAAGGGAGTAACTTTGTGTTGAAAGTTGGTGGGGACGGAAATCGAAAATGCTGCATCTGCTTTTTTGGACAAAGTACCGGTACTTTTTTCAATTGTGTATGTCATAATAACAATAACAGTTGTATGACACCCTTACTAGCAGTTCAACAGCTGTATGACACCCTTACTAGCAGTGTAACAGCTGTATGACACTCAGTAGCAGTTTAACAGCTGTATGACACCCTGAGTTAGCATTTATCCTGTCAGATCATTGTACAATGTTACTAACACCTTCATTTTCATTTCATCAGCATACAAGTTTTATACAAAAAGTCTTTGGAAGAAGGCACGATACAGAAAGACATTAACAGGAATAACAATAATAAACTTTATTTAAATAGGACCTTCCAGCAACAACTTGCATTGTCCAAAGAGCATTACAAGATAAAGATAAAGGTTGAATGAATGAATGAAAATAATACTACAAACTGGATTCCAAAAAAGTTGGGACACTAAACAAATTGTGAATAAAAACTGAATGCAATGATGTGGAGATGGCAAATGTCAATATTTTATTCATAATAGAACATAGATGACAGATCAAAAGTTTAATCTGAGTAAATGTAACATTTTAAAGGAAAAATATGTTGATTCAAAATTTCACAGTGTCAACAAATCCCAAAAAAGTTGGGACAAGTAGCAATAAGTGGCTGGAAAAAGGAAATTAAGCATATAACAAACAGCTGGAAGACCAATTAACACTAATTAGGTCAATTGACAACATGATTGGGTATAAAAAGAGCTTCTCAGAGTGTCAGTGTCTCTCAGAAGCCAAGATGGTAAGAGGATCACCAATTCCACCATTGTTGCACAGAAAGAAAGTGCAGCAACACCAGAATGGTGTCACCCAGCGTAAAATAGCAAAGACTTTTAAGTTATCATCATCAAACGTGCATAAAATCATCAAAAGATTCAGAGAATCTGGAACAATCACTGTGCGTAAGGGTCAAGGCCGTAAAACTCTACTGGATGCTCGTGATCTCCGGGCCCTTAAACGTCACTGCACCTCAAACAGGAATGCCACTGTCAAGGAAATAACAGAATGGGCTCAGGAATACTTCCAGAAAGCATTGTCAGTGAACACAATCCACCGTTGCAGCTGAAACTCTACAGTGCAAAGAGGAAGCCATTTCTAAGCAAGCTCCACAAGCTCAGACGTTTGCACTGGGCCAGGGGTCATTTAAAATGGAGTGTGGCAAAATGGAAGACTGTTCTGTGGTCAGATGAGTCACGATTTGAAGTTCTTTATGGAACACTGGGACGCCATGTCATCCGGACCAGAGAGGACAAGGATAGCCCAAGTTGTTATCAACGCTCCGTTCAGAAGCCTGCATCACTGATGGTATGGGGTTGCATGAGCGCTTGTGGCATGGGCAGCTTGCATGTCTGGAAAGGCACCATTAATGCAGAGAACTATGTTCAGGTTCTAGAACAACATATGCTCCCATCTAGACGTCATCTCTTTCAGGGAAGACCCTGCATTTTTCAACAAGATAATGCCAGACCACATTCTGCAGCAATCACAACATCATGGCTACGTAGGAGAAGGATCCGGTACTGAAATGTCCAGCCTGCAGTCCAGATCTTTCACCTATAGAGAACATTTGGCGCATCATAAAGAGGAAGGTGCGACAAAGAAGGCCCAAGACGATTGAACAGTTAGAGGCCTGTATTAGACATGAATGGGAGAGCATTCCTATTTCTAAACTTGAGAAACTGGTCTCCTCTGTCCCCAGACGTCTGTTGAGTGTTGTAAGAAGAAGGGGGGATGCACACAGTGGTAAAAATGGACTTGTCCCAACTTTTTTTGGATTTGTTGATGCCATGAAATTTTGAAAAAACATATTTTTCTCTTAAAATGATACATTCTCTCAGTTTAAACTTTTGATCTGTGATTTGTGTTCTATTCTGAATAAAATATTAGATGTTGGCACCTCCACATCATTGCATTCAGTTTTTATTCACAATTTGTTTAGTGTACCAACTTTTTTGGAATCTGGTTTGTCAAAAACAACAACAATTAAGATTGTTATTTTCTCCCTAGCTTCATACAGTGCTCTTGATGTGTTGTGTATGTACTTACCATAATATCTTTAAAATGCAGTGTTTGTGGCAGAGCTGCATCTTCTTTGCAACAAATTCATCTACCAAGGCTGGAAGCATGTTTGAAAAGTAACAATTCTGGAGGAGTTTCATCTGTGTTTCTGTAAAGTCTTTGTCAAAAGAAATGTCCTACTCCAGATGTTCTGTTGGTGTCCAGAGCAGCTCTGCAGCTCCAGGCACGTCTGTCAGCTGAAGCTGGAAGAATAAATGTACAATATGTTTTAATGAAGGTTGAAAATATCTGTCACATAATTTAATTTCTTTTTTCATTTACCCTTTATTTATACAGATACCATACCATGCCATTTTATTTATAGAGCGCTTAACATAGCGACAAGGCCAACCAAAGTGCTGTACAAACAAACAAACAACAGGCAACACACACAATGAAGTAAAAAAACGGAATATAGACATAAAAACGTTGCAGATAATAAATATAGTGACCAACCTGTGTGAAGCAAACAGGTTCAAACACAGATCATCTGGTGTTGAAAGCTACTGAATAGTAGTGGGTCTTTAAACGAGATTTGAAAACTGAGAGGGAGGGGGCCTGTCTGACAAGCAGAGGTAACTCATTCCAGAGTCTTGGACCTGCTACAGAGAAGTCCCTGTCACCTCTGACCTTAAGACGAGTGGAACTGTGAGAAGTAACTGGTCTGCTGACCTCAGAGAACAGAGATGGGGGGGAGAGACTGTTCAGCGATTTGTAGACATACAGGATAAATTTAAACTGGATTCGAAGATGAACCAGTAGCCAGTGCAGTCAGAGAGTCAGAGAGTCTTTATTGTCATTTGCACCGCATGTGGTACATGTGATGAAAACGAGATTATGTACACAGGGTCCCAGTTACATCCAACAACAAATGCAAGAGAAAAACATTAATAACATCTAGGATTAACTAAGAAAAAACATCAACTGGGTGTCCCTCCTCCACAGGGAGGCCAGGACTGGTGTAATGTGCTCTCTTTTGTCTGTACTGGTTAAAAATCAAGCTGCTGCGTTTTGGACCAGTTGTAGTCGTGCAATGGTCTGACTGACACCAAACAGGAGTGGAATGTGAGTAGTCTCACTGAGTCACAAGAACTCATTTTTAAGAGAGACTTGTTTACGGAGCAGATGGTGGAGGTTAAGGGCCTTGCTCAAGGGCCCCGAGTGGGGCAAATGAGGGTGGAGGCAGGTGTGGGTGTTTCACATTTTCCACCCACATTTTGATGTTGACAGTACCAGGAGTTGAACCCGAGACTTTCCAATCACAGGCCCACCTTCTCTGACATCTGCCTGCGGCACTATTCCCCCAATAATTCATATTTTGTAACTAACAACATTTACTCACCTGCAGGTAGAATCCACTTTGCCCATTGGGAAGAATGAGGTACTTTTCATCTTCTAAGCATCTGATGTCACAATTTGGCCGATAGAAACTCTGAAAATGAAATGAAGCTATTTAGAGGACTTTAATCTTTAGGAGCTGCACTGAGTACAAAAATATATCCAGGCTTGCTCCAAACTAAAAATAGTAAGTGCACACTATAATTACAAATGCAATTAAAGTTATTAATAAAACAATTATCAGCATTTATTCCACAGTATTGCAGCAACGTGGCAGACACCTCTCTTGCCCTGCATCATGAACAACCTGCTTGTATTATGTTTATGTTTATGTTTATTAAATTTGTTCATTTTTTTACAAAAGAAACAATACAAGGCAATCTCATAATGATAGTGTACAAAATGTAAAAAAATGAAAGGTGGCAGAAAGAAGAATAAATCTTATTATATCTGCCCCTTATCTCCAACAATCAGATTAAACAACAGTAGTCAAACCATGTAAACAATAATAATCTTCAACCAACTTTTTCCAACAATCAGGTTAAACAATAATATTCTTCAACCAACAGTACAAAATGACTAACACTTTCTAATTTTCTAACTAATACAATACACATTACGTTATTTCACATATATTTTTTTAACATATTTGTTTTGATCATTTTTTTAAATGTAAACATTGACTTGGCATTTTTAACTACACCTGATGTTGAAACTAACAGCCAGACTCAGAGAAGGAGGACTTTAAGGTTTTAGCTCTGTGTCTGCTTCAAGATAAATAAGAACATGCTCCACCTGTTACAGAGCTTTTCAGATTGTTTTCAGCTTGTTCATTGATTCACCGTGAGATGCTAGTAGATTAGCTAAATATGCTAGTAGAAGTAATCTGCAGCCACTTCTTCAACTCGTCCTATATCCCTCCCTCCTCTGCAGCAGGATGATTATATTGTTTAAATTAAATTCACAAAACTCAGACTAACTTCGCGCGCACTGTTCACACATTATAAACAAACGTAGTTTTCGCCCTGCCTGAAGTTGCGCACATATTACACGCAAAACATCATCAAAACGACTTACTTACGTTCAGGAAACGCATGCACACTGTAAACTGTGTAAATACACAATAACACCATGAGTACTGTGCACCAAAACAATTTAATCACTTACTTTTTGGTCG
>JBBPBX010005293.1:22773-53334 GCA_038048925.1 Garcialebias charrua
TGAAGTGCCTGAAGAGGACTTCGGTGTTAATAGTGCTATTACATATACTGGATTGAGTTTAATTAAATAGATACTGTTTTGGGTCATGTATGACAAGCTCAGTGGTGAACTGCAAGGATTTATGAATTTAAGGATGTATGAATGTATATAGGAAATTTGGTTTTGAGTTTTGGTTCAAGTTAAATTAAAGTTTTTATTTTGAAATTGAGTGCTTTTACGTTGTAGAGTGGTTTGAAATCCCTTTTTGTGCAAACAGGATGGCTCGTTTGAAGGGTAAATGCTGACAGATGTTCCAAAAATTGGATTGACTAAAAGATAATTGATTTTGATATTGATTTAATTGTATTTAATAGGGTTTTGAATCAGAAAAGTGATTCTCCATTTAGATTGAAAAACAGGTGTCATGATGTGATCAGAACAGACACACACACAAACAGCATTGTGGTTTTTACATCCTGAACCTTTGGTTTTTGATAACCAAATAAGATATTCACATGTATAAATTGATACAAGTCTACTATCAAGTGTGACTTTTATGAAAAACACCTAAAAGAACTACACTGCCTCAAGTGGAGCCTGGACTAAAACGCGCCTTGCATAGCTGAACATAAGCTGCGGGGTCAAGCTGAGCTATGTGAAACCTTGTCCAGTTGACAGACAAACACATCCAGACAAGTCTTGCTGTATGACTGTGATGTTGCACACAGAACTTTTGAATGAACTCATGAACTTTTGAACTCTTGAACATACAGTGTACCCAGGCAAAAAGGAGGAGCGGTGCTGGTCAATCTACAGTGGTGGTCAAAGCTGTCAGAAGTCACTGAATGAAAACTGGAGCCCAGATAGAATATCAGTTTTGCATGTGATATGTATGATGGTGACGCAATAGCCAGTTTTCGGGGGTCAAAGTTACATTTTGCTGTTACATGAATAAGCACACACATATACTCATTTTTCAGACATACAAGGAAATGACACATAGATTGATATCATGAGTTTTAGCAGTCTGCTTTTAGATGAAAACTGTTTCAAATTTCTTAAACATAGAAATTTTAATATTTCATATCTTTTGTTTTTACAGGTCAGTGAGTAGGGACTCGTTTACAAAAGAGACCTGTACAGGAAGAGCTTCCTACATGTTTGATTTAGTATAAAAACATCTGTTCGCTTTTACTCTTGAACTAAGATAACTGCAGTTAGTTTGATTGGTTAAAAAGGGATTTAATTTATGTAATTGTTGATTGTTTAGATTAAAATGATAAAGGAATGGAATGGAATTTAGTTTTATGATTCTAAAGTTATAGGTTTATATTTAAACTGTTTCAAAGGAGGGATAGTAAAATATGACATTTATAGCATTTAAAAGATCATTTAAAAAAAAACGACATTTATAGCATTTAAGAGGTAATTTAAAAGATTGACATTTATACAAACTACATTGCTTGCTTTTGTATATACAACCACATTGACATTTATACAAACTACGTTGCTTCTGTATATACCTATTTAACAAACATTTTCTCTTTCTCCTGTTGAAATGCGCACAGATCCAAGAAACCTAGGGGGACGTCCCGAAAAACTAACTAGACGAAGATTTTAACTAGACCATGGATCAAACCACAGGTCCCTAAGGTGGATTTGATCAGGGTTTGATTGGAGACGTTGGTAGTTCTGTATTTGTTATGACTTGGAAACATTTTAATGTTTCATTGTATTTTTATGGGTAAGGTGATCGTTTGAATTATATTCTGCTCATGCGTCAATGAAGTTCCTTCCACAGACTCCATGAGGTAAGCAAAATTAATAATAATAATTGTCTGTGCCGGGACTCCTGACGATCCTGTTTTGAACTCAGAAACTAAACTGAGTAATGGCATAAGTTTTTTGGTGGAAAGTTTTCTATTGTTTGAGGGGATTGGTCTAAACTAATACATACTAACACTTTCCTAATACGGATGTGGGAATTAAAAATATGTAAACATTATTGTGTATTTGTACTAATTTTTGTTTCTGCTCAGGTCATACTGAGGGAGTTTGGCCCCACCCAGGAGACTGGTTTTGTCGGAGACCCCTGCTGGAAGCACTGAGAGTCGGAACACTGGCTGAAGACCATCTCGGGGCAGGATGATTCCAGAGATGGAACAGCAGGATTCCAGAATCTTCCATGGGCTGCCCTGTCACAGCAGGATCTATGATGTTGAGCATGTATCTGCATCAGATGCGACGTCCTGAGTATGCCAACTTGCCGAGAGAAAATGCAGAACGATTTTAGCCATTATGCATTCTGTTTTTGGTCTCTAAAAGTCCTAGCTCATAAAAGAGATTTTTCTTTATGTGTTTCAATAATTGATTTCCCACACTTTAAGAGTTGGTTCGAGAAAGTTTTTTTTTGTGAAAGAAGTTACCTTTTACTGGTTAAACACTTTATTTTTAGTTTAAAGCTTTTTAAGTTTTTAAATTATTCCATCCATCCATTTTCGTCCGCTTATCCGGGGTCGGGTCGCGGGGGTAGCAGCCTAAGTAGGGAGGCCCAGACTTCCCTCTCCCCAGCCACTTGAAGCAGCTCCTCTGGGGGAATCCCAAGGCGTTCCCAGGCCAGCCGAGAAACATATTCCCTCCAACGTGTCCTGGGTCTTCCTCTGGGTCTCCAAAAAACTAACTAGACGAAGATTGCTTCTGTATATACCTATTTAATAAACATTTTCTCTTTCTCCTGTTGAAATGCGCACAGATCCAAGAAACCTAGGGGGACGTTCCGGGACATGCCCGGAACACCTCACCAGGGAGGCGTCCAGGAGGCATCCTAACCAGATGCCCGAGCCACCTCAACTGGCTCCTCTCGATGTGGAGAAGCAGCGGCTCTACTCCGAGTCCCTCCCGGATGACTGAGCTTCTCACCCTATCTCTAAGGGAGAGTCCAGACACCCTGCGGAGAAAACTCATTTCAGCCGCTTGTATCCGAGATCTCGTTCTTTCGGTCACAACCCAAAGCTCATGACCATAGATGAGGGTGGGAACGTAGATCGATCGGTAAATTGAGAGCTTTGCCTTTTGACTCAGCTCTCTCTTCACCACGACAGACCGGTACAGCGCCCGCTTCACTGCGGATGCTGCACCTATCCGCCTATCGATCTCACGCTCCAGTTTTCCCTCATTCGTGAACAAGACCCAAGATACTTAAACTCCTCCACTTGGGGCAGGACCTCCTCCCCGACCCGGAGAGGGCATGCTACCCTTTTCCGGCTCAAGACCATGGCCTCGGATTTGGAGGAACTGATCCTCATCCCGGCCGCATCACACTCGGCTGCAAACCGCTCCAGCGAAAGCTGTAGATCACGATCTGATGAAGCCAATAGGACCATATCATCTGCAAAAAACAGAGAAGCGATTCTAAGGCCACCAAAACGGATCCTCTCAACACCTTGGCTGCGCCTAGAAATTCTGTCCATAAAAGTTATGAACAGAATCGGTGACAAAGGGCAACCTTGGCGGAGTCCAACTCTCACTGGAAACGAGCCTGACTTACTGCCGGCAATGCGGACCAAGCTCTGACACCGGTCGTACAGGGACCTAACAGCCCATATCAATGGGCCTGGTACCCCATACTCCCGGAGTACCCCCCACAGAACCCCCGAGGGACGTGGTCGAATGCCTTTTCCAAGTCCACAAAGCACATGTAAACTGGTTGGGCAAACTCCCACGCACCCTCCAGGACCCTGCTGAGGGTGTAAAGCTGGTCCAGTGTTCCACGACCAGCACGAAAACCACATTGCTCCTCCTGAATCCGAGGTTTGATCGAGGTTTTTAAATTATTTTAATTTAAAATTTCTTTTAAGTCTATTTTTATTTTATTTTAGATTTCTTTAAGTTTCTAAATGTTATTACTCTACTGCCCACAAAAACTTGTAAAAGATGAGCCTAAATTGTTGCAAAATGGCCGCCGCCAGTGAGGGCCTGGGGTGATGGAAATGTTTTCCTTTAAAAAGTTTGGACCCAGAGGTTTTTTCATTCCATCCATCTTTAATGTGAAACAGTTTTTAAATGATAAAAAGGGCCGATATATGTTAGAGTATTTTTATGTTGATCTCTAAAAACTTATAACATCATAACATGAAACATCTATTCACTCCCTGAGAAATAGTTGTCTTACACAACAATGCTGTTTACTGAAATAACAGAAGCACCAAAGACTGTTTCCTTTGTTTCAGAACTTGTTGGTCCTGAGTTTGGCCAAAACTGACCAAGAGCCATTGTGTGAAAATTGTCTAACCTGTTTTTCCACCAACTACCAAATGTATAAAAGCTGACTGTGAACTATTCAATGTGGGCTTGTCTCAGATGGAGACAAGTTCCACATGGCAAAGTAAAAATACCCACAAGCTGACTTGTCATTTGTGTGATTCCTTTTTAGTAGAAAAGTTGCTGCAGGGTTTGGTTTGAGAAAACCCATCATACATACACATATATTCATATATATGCATATGTACATGTACACATGCATACATACTCATACACAAGTGCCGCAGATTTACAATGCTCTATTTTTACTGTACAGGGAGGAGTTGAACATTCTGATGTCTTGAGGGACAAAGGACTTCCTGAATCTTCCAGGGAGCAGAGCTGGGACAGCACTCTACCACTGACAGAACTCCTCTGCTTCATGATGGTGCCGTGCAGAGGATGGTCAGCATTATCCATGATGAATAGTAGCTTACTGGAGGGTCCTTTTTTCCTTTCATATGGTGGATTGGTTAACAGAATGAGAAAATTCCTGAAGGCTTCATTTTGAAAACCTTTGATCAGGATTAAAATCAGAATGTATTTTTAAAATATTTTTTGACTTTTGAAGCAACATGAATTGGGAATATAAATAAAAAATTTGCTTCAGAACCAGCACCAGTTTTGTTTAAACATTTCGAGTTACAGACTGTAATACCAGAAGACAGAAATGTTTGGAACTAGTTTTACGGTAGAAATATTTTACTGAGTGGACCTGGAAGCTGGGCTGTAAAGTTACCTCACACTTAAGATGATTGGCTTTAAAAACATATCTTACCATATTCAATAAATGTTTCAATTTCTTATGTAAATTTCTGAAAGTTTTCCAAGTACTATGACTGTTTTGTGGTTTAAATACGTTCTAAAGTAACCAAGTTTGGATTGACAGTGAAAATGTGCTGTTCTTTTAGACTTGATGAGAACAACCAGCAGTTTATTTCATTCACGTTATTCTGGTTAAAAAACAAAACTGAAAATGTTGAACTTTGACACAAATCCACTGCGAACATGCAATCTTCATCTCTTTTTTCCAGTTCAATCATCCTTCAGGCTTATGTAACAGAGAGCTCAGACTGTTAGGTCATTAAAGTCTGAGATCACAAAAAAAGAAAAAAAATCTGTTCATCACTTGCATGCTGCTGTATTCTGAACAGAGGGTCCTTTCAGGCTGTGAGAGTACAGAAGTTTGTCTTTGATTACTTGAGAAGGTAATTATGGTTGTGCAGTGGAGAGAGAAACAGGTGAGAGACAGAAGCTCCTTAAGGTTCTGCCATTTCCATTTTCTGCTTGACGGAAGACGCCAGAAATTTAGAATAACCAGGACTGGAGAAACGGACGGAGTTAATGATCAGTAGACTTAATAGTTATACACACTATTAGTATATTATGTGGAAGAACATGGGACTTTTAGACTGTCATTAGTCGATTTTCTTTACAGCTTTGTCTTGAATATTTTTTTTAAATATAATTCTGAAATACAGTCTATGGAACTTGAGGTACATTTTAGATTTGTTGACTAGGTTAAAAATCTACCTTGTGTCAGGTTTATATAAACGGGCTGAAAGCAAACAAATGTGCATTATTTCCCCTGAATGATGCTTTATGTGGCAAATTGTGTTTTCTTATCATGTTAAATGTCCCTAGTCCTTTATGATTTTATTAGGTGATGGAGAACAAGAGGTAGGTGCAGTGATGGAACGAGGGGGTGGCCTTCTTCTTATTATTATTTCAGCCTTTCCCTCTTCAGGGGTCGCCACAGCGAGTCATCCTCCTGCACCTCACTCTGTCCTCTGCATCCTCTGTCCTCACTCCAATTACCTTCATGTCCTCTCTAACTGCATCCATATATCTCCTCTTGGGCCTTCCTCTGTCTTTTTCCTGGCAGCTGCATTTCTAACATCCTTCTACCAATATACACACTGTCCCTCCTCTGGACATGTCCAAACCATCTCAGTCTGGCCTCCCTAACTTTATTTCTCAGTTGTTCAACCTGTGCTGTACCTCTGATGATCTCATTCCTGATCTTATCCATCCTTGTCACTCCTAAGGAGAACCTCAGCATCTTCATTTCTGCCACTTCCAGTTCTGTCTCCTGTCTTTTTGTCCATGTCTCTGTCTCCAGACCATACAACATAGCTGGTCTCACCACTGTCTTGTAAACTTTTCCTTTGACCTTTGCTGACACCTTTTTGTCACAAATCACTCCTGAAACTTTTCTCCATCCACTCCATCCTGCCTGGACTCTCTTCTTCACCTCTTTCCCACATTCCCCATTTTCCTGGACAGTGGACCCCAAGTACTTGAAGTCCTGCACCTTTGTGACCTCTGCTCCTTGTAGCCTCACTGTTCCACCAGCCTCCCTCTCATTCACACACATGTACTCTGTCTTACTACGGCTGACTTTCATTCCTCTTCTTTCAAGTGCATACCTCCACCTCTCCAAGTTCTCTTCCACCTGTTCCTGTTCTCACCACAGATCACAATGTCATCCGCAAACATCATAGTCCATGGGGATTCCTGCTTGACCTCATCTGTTAGTCAGTCCATTACCAGAGCAAACAAGAAGGGGCTAAGAGCCGATCCTTGATGCAATCCCACCTTCACTTTGAAGCTATCTGTCACTCCTACAGCACATCTTACCACTGTCCTGCTGTCCTCATACATGTCATGTACCAGTCTAACATACTTGTAAATACAACATATGAAACATAACATATGAAAAAAGTTGTGTGGAAAAAAATTATGCAAAGAGAAATATTGTTGACTAACCATGGATGACGAAATGGTTGAGAAATGCTTGTTAAAAAAAAGAATTATTTGTATTCATGCTTCTTGAAATTGCGAACACAAAACACTGAAGAAAATTATAAGTATAAAAATAAATTAGTAGGGATTATAAGGAAACATAAGAAGGAATATTATAGTGATTTATTAAATAAAAGTAATGGTGATATGAAGGCAAATTGGCAAGTAATGAATAGTGTTCTGAAGAATCATAAAGTATAAATGGGTACTTCACAATATTTTGTAAAAGACAGCGATGAAATTCATGATGAGAATGAATTTGTAAATGGATTTAATCTTTATGTTGGATCAAGCCTTGCAGCTAAAACACCAAAACAGTATTTTTCTAAATGGAACTGACAAGAAGAAATAATGAATGTAGTAAAAGAATCTTACAGACGAAAGATCAAAAGACTGGGTGGACATGGATATGATGTTTGTAAAGGACATAATGAGTCAAGTTATTGAGCCGTTTACATATATATGTAATTTATCATTCTCAACAGGAACATTTCCAGATAATATGAAAGTAGCTAAGGTAGTTCCTCTTTTAAAAAATGGTGATAAATGTGTGTTCAACAATTATAGACCAATATCCTTGTTACCACAGTTCTCAAAAATTCTAGAAAACTATTTGTGAACAGACTAGATCAATTTATTGCTAAACAAAATATTCTAAGTACTTTGTAGCAGTCAGTATGGGTTTAGAGCAAAAAACTCTACATCAATGGCTCCCATGGAATTAATAGAACAAATAACTACTGTTGTCGATCAAAAACAATATTGTGTCAGTATTTTTGTCGATTTAAAAAAAGCATTCGATATTATTGACCACACTATTCTCCTTGAAAAATTAAACAAATATGGTATTAGAGGATGAGCATTAAAGTGGGTATCTAGCTATTTGAAAGACAGGAAACAGTTTGTACAAATAAATGGTGTAAAAGCTGACCTCCACAATATCACATGTGGAGTTCCTCAAGGCTCTGTACTTGGACCAAAGCCATTCATTTTATATGTGAATGACTTGGTAAATGTGTCAGGACTCCTTAAATGTGTCCTTTTGCAGATGATACCACATTGTTTTGTTTGTGTAAAGATATAGAACAGATGATGAAGTTGATGAAGACAGAATTTGTCAAAATACAAACTTGGTTTAAACTTAATAAATTATTATTAACTCTAGATAAAACTAATAACATGATATTCAGTAATAAAAAAAGAACTGTTGATGTTCCATTTAAAATTGATGGTGTTGAGATTTGTAGAGTGAGTGAGGTGAAGTTTTTGGGTGTTATCATTGATGACAAACTGACATGGAAACAACACATAAATTCTGTAAGAATAAAAATAGCTAAATCTATTGCAGTACTGTACAAAGTCAGAGACTTATTAAATGATAAAGCTCTGTATTTGTTGTATAACACAATCATTGTTCCACACTTAATCTATTGTATTGATGTTTGGGGGAAAGCGTGTAAAACAATTACAAAGCCTATTTTTGTTTTACAGAAAAGAGCTGTAAGAATTATCACTAGAAAGCATTACTGTCATCCATCAAGCACATTATTTTATCAACTGAAGTTATTGAAGTTCCATGATTTGGTAGATTATAATATTTTATCGGTTATGTATAGGGCTCAGAATAACGCATTACCTTTAAATATCCAAATGCATTTTGTTTAAAAAAAAAATTGTTATACTGTAATCTTGAGGGGACAGAGATATTTGTAAAGCCCAAATTCAGAACTGGTTTGAAGGGTCGGTCTACCTCAATCCGGTGAATTGGACTGTGGAATGGTTAGAGAATGATGTTAAAAATGCCAAGTCAATGTGTACATTTAAGAAAATGATTAAAACTGAATTGTTAAAAATATATATACAGTATGAAGTAGCGTAATGTGCATTGTACTGGAGTTAAACAATTAGAAAGAGTTATTAATTTTGTTCTGTTACTGAAGATTATTTTTGATTGAACTAATTGTTTGAATAAAGGGGCAGATATAATAAGAATTTTTCTTCCTTTTACTACCTTTCATTTTTTTATATTTTGTATGTTATCGTTTATGGGATTTTTTTGTATTGTATTTTAAAAATCAAAATTTTTAATAAATGAATAAATAATAAAATGCTTCTCTGCCACTCCAGATTTCCTCATGCAATACCACACCTTCCTTGGCACCCTGTCATATGCTTTTTCTAAATCTACAAAGACACAATGGAGTTCTTTCTGACCCTCTCTGTACTTATCCATAAACATACTCAAAGCAAATATGGCATCTGTGGTGCTCTTTCTTGGCATGTGTAGTGATACAACCTTGACCTCTGAAACACTTTTCTGATCGCTCTCAGTAATGACCTTTTCTGGGAGTTACTCCTGAAGGGACAGTAATACTTTTATTACTTTTGATTTGAATAAAAAAATTACAAATTAAGTCACCCAGAGACTTCTTTTAATTTTTGTTAAGAAGTTGAATAGTAATCTGACAGGATTTGTGGTTTAATTTCAAAGATGAGCACCATAAAAGACTATCAACTATAATAAAGCTGTGGCCATTTTACAACGATGAATGAGAATAAAACATTAAGTTTCAACTGGTGCGGCCTAAAGCCAGATTTGAACCCTGGTTTGATGAAAAAACTCTTGCAGCCAGACAGGATTGCTGCAGAGCTGAACGAAGATGGAAAAAGGATAAACTGGAGGTTTCATTTCACATTTTAAAGGACTGTCAACGTCAGTACCAGAACATTGTTAAAGAGCCCAAAAAAAAATACTTGTCAGACCTTATTGTGTCCAATCACAATAACCCAGTACATAATTCAGTAAAAAACTACTCTCATTACCCATCAATGCTTGCACGGCACTTCACCTGACTATCTAAAGGACATTCTTGCACCATATTCATCCACCCGGTCTCTACGATCACAGAACAGTAATTTACTTCATATTCCTCGGACCAAATTGAGGACCATGGGAGACCGAGCATTCTGTGTGGCTGCCCCCCGCCTGTGGAACTCCCTCCCTGACGACCTGAGAGCTCCACAGTCACTGGTTGACTTTAAAAGCAGCATAAAGACCTTTCTTTTTAAGCAAGCCTATTCTGCCTCCACATGATTTTATCTTTGATCTTAGCTGATATCATTATTGATTTTACTTGATTTTATCACTTGTTTTATTTTATTTATTTTTTAAGCAAGCCTAATCTGCATCCACATGATTTTATCTTTGATCTTAGTCGATATTATTATTGATTTTATTTGATTTTATCACTTGTTTTATTTTGATCTTTGCTTTGTTACACTTTGTAGCAATTTGAGATTTGTATTAATGAAAAGTGCATTATAAATGGAATTCATTATTATTATTTTTATTATTAACCCACGTATCCTTTTTAAAACTATTGACTCTGTCCTGAAGGCCCCACAACCTGTCTGTCTGGAAGCCTCAACTGAACATTGTAATGACTTCCTGCAGTTTTTTATAAATAAGGTTGTTAAGGTTGTTGGATGTAACTGGGACCCCGTGTACATAATCTCGTTTTCATCACATGTACCACATGCGGTGCAAATGGCAATAAAGACTCTCTGACTCTCTCTGACTCTATCACAAGGGCCCCTATTTCAGCCCCTGCTTTTGACCCCTCCTGCTTGGTCCCCTGCCTGGCTGTGTTCGATAGATTTGAACCAATGACTCTGACCCTTTTAAAGGATGTGGTTGGCCATATTAAGCCATCAGGTTCCCCTCTTGACCTTGTCTCCCCCTCGTCTTTTAAAAGAGGTTTTTTCCAGCATCAGGCAGATCCTTGCTGTTATCAATAGCAGTAAGTCCTCAGGTGTTGTCCCAATAAGTTTTAAAAATGCGGTGGTGCAGCCCATGCTTAAAAAGCCTAGCCTAGACCAAACAGTCTTGGCTAATTTTAAGCCCATCTCCAAGCTGCCTTTTATTTCAAAATTTTTAGAAAATATTGTGTATTCACAGGTGAAATGTTTTCTGGATGAGCACCATGTCCTGGAGGTTTTTCAGTCTGGTTTCAAAACTCACGACAGCACAGAATCAGCTCTAGTCAGAGTTTTTAATTATATTCTTATGGCCAATGATTCTGGTGAACATGTGGTTCTTGTCCTGCTCGACCTAACCGCTGCCTTTGATACCGTGGACCATAACATTTTAATATCACGTTTACAGCACCAAGTGGGTATCTGTGGTATTGCATTGAGCTGGTTTAGGTCCTATCTGGCAGACAGAACCATGTGTGTGAAAATAGCGGTTCTGAATCCCCCACTGCTCCTCTGTGTTTTGGGGTTCCACAGGGCTCCATTTTAGGTCCCCTGCTTTTCTCCCTTTACCTTCTTCCATTGGGATCAATCCTCAGAAAGCATGGGATCTTTTTTTTTCTCCAGAAGTCAAAGTCAACTTTATTGTCAAAACTGCAATATGTACAGGACATACACAGGATTGAAATTGCATTTCTCTCTGTCCCTCGGTGCAACAGTAAACATTTAAACACTAAAACACTAAAACATAAGCATTAAATAATAAAAGTGTAATACTGTCCTGAGTTTTTGCATAGTAGTTTTTGCATAGTAGTAGTATGAAAGTATGAAAAGTTACACCAACACTAAAACACTAAACATTTAATAAACATAAGCATAAAATGAAATAACAAAAGTGTAATACTGTCCTGAGTTTTTTGCATAGTAGTATAAAAGTGTAAAAAGTATATCTATAAAATAAAATGAAAGTTCTGGCATTGACATTTGTAATAGAGTGCCAAAGCAGCATATGAAGTTTATGTACACAGTATATGTATCACCTGTCCTGGAGCAGGAACACTGCATCACTGGCCAAGAAGGCTCACCAGCGTCTCTACTTTCTCCGCAAGCTGAAAAGGGCTGGAGCTTCAACCCCCATCATAGGGGTGGGCGATATGGCTCAAAAATTATATCGTGATATTTCAGAGTATTATCACGATAACGATAAATTTCGTGATATAACCCCCCAAAAAATCAAATGTATTTATTTGACAAAATTAACTTAACATGTTGCTTTGCAGTATTATATAAAATTTTAAAAAACAACAAGGGGTAATTTTACTGAAATTACTTTATTTAGTAAAGTATTTAGTCTCCAAGTAAAACTACACCTGCACTTTAGTTTTTGTGGTGGTTTTTTTATCTATATTTTGTGCAGACTTTTTCAATCTAAATAACAGATCATTTTTAAAGTATATATTTTTTTTCAGAGATTACCTGGCTAACATCAGTCTGTCAGGAGATGTGGCAGAGTGAAGAAATATGTTTATAAAAAATGTTACATACAGCTCCTTTAAATGAGCTGTAACTTCTACAAGTTGATCAGCTGACCCGGCTGAAACTTGTTCATGTTTCAGCTTCATCTGTTCAAAAGTCAAAGTCAAAGTCAAAGTCAACTTTATTGTCAGAACTGCAATATGTACAGGACATACACAGGACCGAAATTGCATTTCTCTCAGTCCCTCGGTGCAACAGTAACCATCTAAACACTAAACACTAAAACATTTAATACACATAAGCATAAAATAGTAAAAAAGTGTAACACTGTCCTGAGTTTTTTCATAATAGTATAAAAGTATGAAAATTAACACCAACACTGAAACACCAAACACCCCTAAAACACCAAACACCCAATGAACATAAGCATAAAATGAAATAATAAAAGTGTAATACTGTCCTGAGTTTTTGCATAGTAGTATAAAAAGTATAAAAAGTATATCTATAAAATAAACTGAAGGTTCTAGCATTGACATTTGCAAAGAGTGGCACAGCAGCATATAAGTTAATGTACACAGTATATGTATGAGGTAGTTGATGTTGGTATAGAGGCAAAGTGGCATATGCAGTGAGGCACATAAGGCACATTTGGCATCCTTAGATAAGGCTAGTCAGAGAATGCTGTATATGTATCTGCAGTAGTGTAGATAAAAGTAGTGTAAATGTAAACAGTAGTAATAAATGTAAAGCAGTAGTAATAAATGTAAACAGTATTAATAAATGTAAACAGTGAATGTAAACAGTAGTATGACTATAGGCAGTAATGTAATACAAACATTAGTGCAAATATGAGAAGTAGTGCAAACTGAATGAACACATGACCGAGAGTTTAGTGAATAACCCGTTTGATGACACAGAGTCCAGTGTTAAAAACTTTGTGTTGAGTGGTAATGTGTGAGAAAGTTTTTTGTGTTAAGGCAGTTCAAATGGGAGGGGAGGCAGAGCAGGCAGAGTGTTTAGCATTCTGACTGCCTGATGAACAGAGCTGTCTCTCAGTCTGCTGGTACGAGCCTGGAGACTCCTCAGTCTCCTCCCTGATGGCAGCAGTCTAAAGCGGCTGTGTAGTGGGTGTGTGGGATCACCTGCCATTCATTTGGCTTCATTCCTCTGATTCATTTTTTTAACTGATCTGTGTCTGATGTGGACGGACTGTGGAGCCGCGCGTGTTTGTGACACAGTTTACAGGGGGACACGCAGCGAGACATGCAGCACGGAGCTGCGCGGAGCGGAGCAGGGCGGGGGAGGAGGGGACAGCTGTCTGTGCCGGCTGCAGAGCCGGGGGGAGAGAAGTTGAGAAGCGCGCGCGTTGTTTTTAACATTTTAGCAGTAACTAATTAGCGTTTTACACCAGTAGACTGGTGGAAGGGAGGTGCGCAGTTGTTTAAAGTGCTCGGGTGTTAAGGGGCGGGGCGCCCTGACGTATTACGTCATGAAATTAGCATATCATGATAAAAGTTTTTTGCCCGGGCAAGCTTTTTATACCGGTATTACCGGTAACGATATGATATGGCCCAGCCCTACCCCATCATGTGCACCTTCTTCAGGGGTGCCATAGAAAGTGTCCTGACCAGCTGCATCACGGTGTGGTTTGGTGCATGTACTACATCCTGCCGCAAGAGCCTCCAGCGCATCGTGAGAGCAGCTGAGAAGATTGTCGGCACCTCCTTCCCCTCACTACAGGACTTACACAGCAACCGCCTCACTCGGAAAGCCCTCTGCATGGCAGGTGATCCCACACACCCACTACACAGCTGCTTCAGCCTGTTGCCTTCAGGGAGGAGACTGAGGAGTCTCCAGGCTCGAACCAGCAGACTAAATGACAGCTCTGTTCATCAGGCAGTCAGGATGCTAAACTCTCTGCCTGCTCTGCCCTCCCTCCCACTTGTACTGCCTTAATCACAAAAAACACACACCACCACACAACACAAAGATTTTAACACTGGACTCTGTGTCATCAAAACGGGTTATTCACTCAACTCACGGTCATGTGCTCATTCAGTTTGCACTACTTCTTAGTCAGATATATGTGCCACTAAAAAAGAAAGATACCTCCTCAATCAGGCCACTTCTGTTGTGTCTTGAAGACATCAAAGCTTGGATGTCTTTAAAATTCTTAAATTTCAATGAAAAGAAACTAGAAGTGATGGTGTTTTGTCCTAGTGGCTCTTGTGAACCTTGCCCTGTTGATCTGGGCCCTCTGGCACCACATGTAAAGAAAACAGTTTCTAACATGGGTTTTAAAATGGACAGTGATTTTAAATTAGATTCCCAGATTGGAACGGTGGTCAAGACCAGTTTTTATCACCTCAGGCAGCTGGCTAAGGTAAAGCCCATACTCACAAAACAGCAGCTGGACATGGTAATCCATGCCTTCGTCACCTCTCGGCTAGATTACTGTAACGCTCTTTACCTTGGAGTCAGCCAGTCCTCCCTCAGACGTCTCCAGTTGGTCCAGAACGTTGCTTCTCGGCTTCTAACTGGAGTTCATAAGAGCAGTGGCGCCGCTAGAGGGGGGGGCAGTGTCCCCCCGGCCATCTGATTGCCCCCCCACCCCCCAGATTTTTTTGTACTTCATTGTGTGTGTTGCCTGTTGTTTGTTTGTTTGTTTGTACAGCACTTTGGTTGGCCTTGTCGCTGTTTTAAGTGCTCTATAAATAAAATGGTATGGTATGATTGACATGTCACGACACCAGGTCATTCCTGCACAGTAGGTGGCACTATGTACCACAATGGGTTGTGACCTGTGTGACTGTTACATGCTCAAAGCAGCAGGGGGCGATATGCACCATTTTAGTTTTTTGTGATATGCCATTTGGACACAGCAGAGTTGACCCAACAGAAGAAGAAGAGAAGGAGAACCGCGAAGAGGTGATAGAGAAATATTGTACAGCTAAGAGGAATACAGTCAATTTGACTCCAAGGTTGATAATCTGATTTCAAAGGTAAATTTTACAGTGGTTTGCTAATAATATTTAAAGAAGTTAAAAACCATTTTGTGCTCAGCCAAGAAATAGTTTCTGGTAGTTGTTACTACTAGAAGTTGCGAGCATCAAGCTAGCAATGTTACGAAGAGGCCACCTTAGTGAGCGAGTCGGCCCGTTGCTGTGATACGTCACGTCTGCCAGTCAGACTCGTAATGCACGCAGAAGCAAAAAGTATTGTAAAGATACTGATGGGTTTCAATGTGTTTACCACTCACGTCTGCCTGAACAATGTCAGTGAGGATAAATACGGGAAGTAAAAAATAAAGTATGCATCATGGCGTACCGTGTTATCATCAGACAGAATGGATCATGAGAGTAACATTTCCTGATTGTCTGACCTGCCAAAATCCTTTGCACTTCCTTTCTAACAGTGATTTCTTATTAGCTCTCTCATTAGAAAAACTATACAAAAAGAGAAATACTAGCTAAGCTAAGAAAATAGCAATCAGAGTAGTTACTTCTGGCCAATATAATTATGTAATAATATAGGAAGTTGATCTGTTTTATTGATTTTCCTATACACTACATGTAAATTGAGCTGGGTTTAGACTGACACAAAAATACATCAATAATTCACGGGTTCTCTCTTTTTCAGATTAATCTATAAATCTGTGACTAGGTGATGAAATGTTAAAGACATGAAACATTAATTTATGTTGGTTCAGCAGAACTGAATCATTTAATTAACAAATCCATTAAATTACATCACAACATATGTACATGGATTGATCTATCAGATTTTCCTATAATTTACTTCAGCAGATGAAATCACTTGTCCGTAACTTCTAGGTACAACAGAACAAGTAATGAGATGACATATTACTTTTATATCTGCAGGCACTTTTAACTTAAAGTTTCTGGCTTAGAAAGATAAAAATAAAGTTTCAAGGAAGAGAAAATGGAGGATGGAAAGAAAATGGAGGCAGTGAGGATGGGTATTATCTTCATGTGAGTTTAACCAGGAAACATGGCAGTTCCTCTGCGGTTTCCGCTCGACTCCGGTCCCGCTAATGAACACTGACGTTTTACCTGTCCAGAGATTCTCTGTCTCTGCTCCGGTAAACTAGTCCCAGCCTTACGTGCACGGACCGTCCATCCGTCCTACGGTTTACAGACGACCAGCGCCCATCTCACAGCGGCTCGCTCAAGTCTGCATCTCCCTCACCGAGGTAACAGCCTCAGTTCCGGTTTTGGCTTTTCAAGATAAAAGATTCCTTGAAGGAATTTCATTAAAGTAGAGATTTTTAAAGCTCGGAGTGGACTTATAGCCAGCGATGCTATGAGTCCTTATCTGATGACGTGTCATTGGCGTTTTGACAGACGTTCATTCAGCTCTTTGGAGAAGAACATAGTTTGACTTCACCAGCAGACTGCCTGGAGAAACAGAAAGTGGAACCTTAAAAAGGGAAGTTGACCTAGTTTCATTTACCCTGCTCATTGGTTGTTCACCAGGGAACGGGAGGGAATTAGCTTAGGTCAGAGGGTTAGAAAGTGTGAAGGTTGTGTAGGATAACAGAGGAGGATTGTTTTAAGAAAAGATAGACCATATGGTAAATGGTAAATGGAGCTTATTTATATAGCGCTTTCCAGCCCCCTGTGAGGAGCCCCAAAGCGCTTTACAATACCAGCCATCCACCCATTCATACACACATTCATACACCGGTAGTGGTAGCTTGCCTTGCAAGGCGCCATCCAGACCTACCGGGAGCAACTCTGGGTTAAGTGTCTTGCCCAGGGACACAACGACACATGGTAGGCGGATGCGGGATTCGAACCTCCAACCTTCAGATCGGGGGTCGACTGCCATTACCACTGTGCCACGGCTGTCCCATAGTCACCAGATTAACTGATTAAACGTCTTAACTTTTGTAAAACAAATCTGAAAAGTACAACTTGACATATTTCTCAACTTTAGACAGCATTCTGATTTATGTGTCCACATATTAAGAATACACAAGCATAATAAAGAATGACAATTATCATTTAACATATTGAAAAAATAACACTGTTTATACGAATAACACAAGGTTATGCTTTGATTACCTTTGAATTAGCATACAGTAAAAATTAAAGAGAGTCTCAGTTTAAATAATATGTGTCTTGATATAAATTATTAAAATAAAACAGTGGTAAAGTGTCTCACTGAGCGAATCAGTGAAAGGTGCTTCAATACAGTTCAAAAAGATGTGAAAAGGTGTAAATCCAGTTCAGAGATAAAGGTCTGTATCACTACAGTCCTCCCTTTTGGAAGTCATCGCCTGTCAGGGGCATAACTTTAGGTCTAACATTGGGGGGGTTGTGCTCTCTACTTATTTATTTATCGAATAAAATACTTTTTTTAAAATGATTCGGGATATTTTAGAGTTAAAATATATTGTAATGCTTTTACTGTGATTACTGTAACAGGTGACAAAATAAGTGTTAATTGTGCAAAAATAAATTACCAAACAATTTATTATAAAATATGTAAAATGTAAAACAAGCTTTAATAAAGTACTTTACTACTATTTATACTGTTTATTAATTACATCATCATCCCAACAACACAAACTGAGTGATGTAAATATAATCTGCACACAAAACATGTTCAATCAGGGCTCAAAATGTTTAACTGTCAAAGAAATGTGCAAGGAAATAAACTAGTATCACTCTACAGGCACATTTTGTGAGAGGGCACTTCACAAAGACACAGTCAGGCCGTGTGAGACTGAAGGAGGTTCCAACCATTTGTTTTCATCGCCCAGAACCAAATGAGAAGTCCAGCAGAACTTCCACTGACCAGAGATCACACACATTGTTCTAAAGTTCCTGGTTTTAGTTTTCTACATTCACCTTATAATCTAGCTGTTTTTGCAATCTTATTTAATTTGATTAAAATAAAAATAAAAATCTGTATGCCTCTTTTAGAACTGTCTATTGTTGTCACTGTTGTCATCATCCTTTGGTTGTAACCAGCTCTCTCTCTTGTCATTGAGTCCTCAAAGCTCAATGGGATTAACCTGCCTAAATAAAAGGTTGAATGAATAGTTGAATGAATAAAGTAAACTTTGGTACGAAAGGTGTTAAATAATACACATATTTTTATTGAACAATAATCTTCATGCTAACCACTGGTTTGATCTGATGTCCTCTCACCACCTCGTGTTGGGACTCAGCAGGCACAAGATGGAAGAGTACAACAAAGACATTACATTCCTCCAAGGCATGGTAGCACTCTTCTGTGGACTCAAAATAGGTCAAACAGGAAGCTGGAAACCAGTTCAAACAGGAATTGTGATGGCAACATCTACAATTTTATGTCTACAAAAAGACATGCTGTCCTGTCCCAACACCAGTGAAGTTTCATCAGGCACTGACATCCATCACAGTTGGGCAGTTCCTTACAACAGTCAAATCTGGAAGCTATCAGGACGATGGCAGTCTTCTGGCAGAGTTCCTGGACATTAAGAAGACATTTCACAGTCCTGACCTAAGTGTGGAGCAGCTGATTGGAAACACAGGTCCTTCTGATTTCACCAACAGTGAAACCTGTATTCTGTACCATCTTACAGGATGCATAGTAAATAAAGTCATCAAACATTCAAACATCTGTGATGGATGCTCAAGTTCAATTAAGCAAAATGATGAGACTCTGGAAGGAGAGCATGGTGCCACTGACACTGAAGGAATTCAAACCAGGAGTCCTGTGTCAGCCATCACATGAAGCCTTCAGTCTGGTCCAGAAAGTTGAAAGGCTTTTCAGAACAAGGACCAGTCAATCCTTCATGGAGCTCCCCAACACCTTTGATACTCTATTGAGAGAAGCAAGTCTATTAGAAAGCATTCTTCCTTCATGTCATGATGTACAAAGAAAAATAACTAGCAGGTTCATCAGGCTGAGACTCAGAATAGCAGCAAAACACATCTTAAATGAAAGAAAAATAATTTTGTGCAATGCTGGGCATCTTGGAAATAAAAGCCAGACAAAAAGCAAGAGGAAAAAACAAACAGCATCTTGTGCCACAACAAGCAAGCCCCCACCAAACACCTTGATTGTTGCCATGGAGGAGCTTGGGCTATCATTTGAAAACGCCACACCACCCAGTGCAGCTTTAACAACTGTACATATGGATGGTATGCTTGGAGGGATTTTTATGTCCCTTACATTTATTTAATTTCACTGATTATGCACAAGTTATAGTTATACATAAGTCTTGGCATCCTCAGTAAATTTCAGACAAAGTTGTTGCAAGGCTTGCATTTGATATTTGAAAAACTAATTTCTAATCACTTTAATTTGATTTTTATTTTGACAGCCTCCCCATCAACCAGTCAACTCCAACACTTCACCATTAACGTACCAGCTCCATCTCTCTGAGGACTGACCAGTTCCACCAACCTGGTGTCATTTCTTAGCCCATCGCTCAGTCAATCTGAAAAGATGAAGATGGACATGAATGTGATAATTTAATTAAAAATTGTTACAGTTCTACAGTTTATTGATGCTGATATATTCTTTGTAATAATTCTTATTTCTTGTTCTGTCTTGAAAGAGAGTCTAATCTGAACTTGACCCATGATTACCATACGCTAAACAAATAATATAAAACACATTTAAATTAACAGTCCTGCAGTAAATACCAATTTGTGAAGGTTATGGTGTTAAAATAATTTTATTCAAACATCTTGATTCAACAATTTATGCTGCAGTCTTTGACGAAGTATCTATAATTTGAACTAAATTAAACAACATCAATCTCTCAGAAAAAAAGGCTAAGTATTTTCTAGTTAAGATTTCAGTAACTGGAATTACCATAAAATAATTTAAAAAAATAAACTTTCAAATTTAAGCTGTACTGAATATTTTTAAACGCTGAATTAGACAGAAATACATCAATTTAAACCAGTCATGATGGCAGAACTAGCTGCAGTTAAAACACAACTAGTAATTTAACATGTTTAATTAACAAAAACTGATAACATGAAGTATTAATGTTTATAAACTGGTACAGAACAGTCAGCTAACGCTTCACAATGGCAAAAAAGAATTAACTACGTTCAATGGTAGAACCGCTGCTGTTTGGAACATGGAGCAGCTCCGTGACCAACGTGACTTCTGCATTCCATTCTTACAATGGGACTCTATGCCATGGAAGTGTCGCAACTCTCTCTCTCTCTAGGGCTCTGGGGCCACCCTGTAGCCGGTGGGATGGGTGATACCAAGTTTTTTGCAGGGGAGGGGGTCAGTCCTATGGGAGTTTGCTTAAAAACATGCAGCAATTTTACTAAAAAATTTAAATGAATAAAGAAAATCAATTATTGATGTAAGATATGTATAATGATGAAATGTCATTTTATTGGGGGGGTTATATTGACTGGATCAAATTATTGGGGGTGTTATAACCCCCCCATCCCCCGTGTAAATTACGCCTATGTCGCCTGTCCATGGGGATGAGTTCCAACACGAAAGGATACCACCAAATGTCTCTGATCTTGATGTAATCCAGCAAGTGGAAAAAGAAGAATCAAAATTATAATCCCATAAAGTTTGGTAATTCCGTACTGTTTGTAGGTAATCCCATTGCGGTACGCTTTTAATCCTTTGGAAAACTGAGTCTGTAATCCCTTGGAAAACTGAGTCTGTAATTCCTTGGAAAACAAAGTCTTATAATCCACAGCGGTAATTCCACAACAGTAATTCCACAACGATTAGAGTTATCGAGGGATCCCTTGATTGACGTAGAGGAGGCGACCCTTGGATGAAGCTTGGAGACCAACGAGCTGCAGGTCCCCACATCGAAGGTTGTAGGCTGGTTGGTTTCCAGTCGGTGCCACTCTGGTTCTATGTGTCATGCATTTATGTGGTTTTAGGAGGGCTTGTGATTGGGATTTTACATTAAGCCTTACCTATATGCACCAGGGGCCTCATGTATCAACGGTACGTACGCACAAAAACCGTGCGTACGCCATTATCCACGCAAAACTCCGTATGTATCAAAACAGAACTGAACGTGGAAATGTGCGCACCGCCACGGCAGCTCCAGAGCTGGCGTACGCACGTTTCTGTGGTTTTTGTTCCTTTGGCGACACTTACAGGTGATTCTGGAAACTGTTCATGATGGGGAAATAATTATTATTTCCACCCAAACACACATGATTAACAATTATTACATCCACATGGACGCAATCAGAATATAACCTGCAAAAAATATAAAAAACAGAAAGACTGAATAGTTCTGCACAGCTTAAATTCTTGTTTGCTGTTCATTTTTAGCTGTTTTAGCAGTTGAAGAACGTGATGCATGATGGGACAAGACAACATTCCTCTGTTGCAGGGTATATTTAAATGAAAACAACGTTTTTCTTTGTTTTTAATTCATTCCAGAATTAAAGAACACAAGAAAACTATTTAAAAAAAAACACAAGAAATCCTCTTTTTCCTTCATTTCATGTATTGTTTCATTTCATGTTGTTCTTTCTAAATAGTTTTCTTGTGTTCTTTAAATCTGGAATGAATAAAAAAAAAGAAAGAATGTTGCACCATGCGGGAATCGAACTCATGATCTTTAGGACGAAAGGCAAACACGCTACCCACTGACCTATTTAGGCATGTTAGAATAGCTTGGTCAACTTCTCGTTTAAAAGTGGACGGTTTGTTGTGCGCTGAGCGTGCCAAACAAAACCTTTTTCTGTGCCTCTCTACGTCACTCAGAAGTGTCTCCAGTTCACAGTCCGTGAAGTTACTCTTTTTTCCACGTTTCGACATGATTTGCAATAGAGCAAAGACGACATTCCTAACGTGCAGGGCATATTTAAATGAATTTGCATATTTATATGGAGGCGTGTCAAAGGCGGAGTCGGCCACTCTCTCATGTGCGCTCAATTCCACGTTGATTGTGATGTACAAAAGGAATGTGCGTGGATTGCGGCGTACGCACAGTTTGATACATCTGGATTTTTTTGTGCGTACGCAGTTTTCTGGATTTGACCGTACGCAACTTTTCAGTAAGAAATCCACGCAAGTCTTTGTACATGAGGCCCCTGGTGTGTAAGCTATCATGGATTAAATCAGCTACAGATACCAAGTAAGGGGTGGATCATGCTGTAAAAGTTAGATATAGGGATTTACGTCTATAGAAGGTTCAGGAGGGCTTCTGTAACGAAGGCCTCTTCTTCCAATCTATTCCTCCATTCATAACTTAGTTTAAGTTAAAACTAAAAATAGAAAAGAAAATATAGTTTGGTCTAATTGTCTGTTGTCCTTTTAGATGAACGACGTAGGTTTTTTTGGTATTCCCTATCATTTTTGGAGTCTATGGCGAGACTCACTCAAAAAGGATGAGATAATCTTAGAATAGAATCGATCAAGTATTCTACTTGAAAAATTGTGAGATCAGGGTAGATTATAGTACCTAAAGTAGCATCAATCTACAATGGCTCTTCAAAGATTGAGGTTTTACAAAATGAACTGCATGTTGGCATAGTTAAATCCATTTAAGTCTTTAACTAACATTATTACAACACCTCTTTTGGCTGGGAGTGTTCAGAACCAAAACAATATTCCAACAACAACAAAAGTAGTGATTAAGCATGGACGACCGTATTTTCCCATGAAGTCGGTGAGTTTGTGAGATCTTTGTCTTTTGTGGAGTTATTGAAATCTTTGTCTTTGTCATCATGGTCATGACCTAACATCACCCCCCTTGGTTATGGGGGACCACGAACACAGGTGAGGACGTCGGTCCATGGGCACATGTTAGGATGCCATTGTTTAGTTTAAGCTGTTTGTGCAGCTGTAAGAGGACTGAACATAGGAACCTTTTAGGTTTCGGCCAACGTTTATTTTTACGTTTACCTCTTTCTGTGTAATTTAGGTGTGTCTCAAACCTCAGCGCCGTCATGTGAGTCCCCCCCCCCCCTTTTTGTCTGAAGAGGGGCTCTTTGAGTCTGTAAAAACAAGGTCCAAGTGACTGACAACATCTGGTTGACGGTCATTTTCTTGACTCAAATGCTTTTGGGTCGTTTGGGTCTACAAGACCCTCCTAAACCTAGTCCCGTCATACCTCACCTCTAATTTGGGTCTACAAGACCCTCCTAAACCTAGTCCCGTCATACCTCACCTCCTTAATACAAACATCACACAGTCATTACTCCCTGCGCTCTAACAATCTAGTTCTCCTGTCAGTTCCTCTGGTCAGAACTGAACTAGGAAAAAGAGCGTTCAGCTTCGCTGTCCCCTCAGCCTGGAACAACTTACAGAAAGATCTGAGACTATCAACATTCATCTCTCCTGGTTCCTTTATACCATACCATACCATTTTATTTATGAATCACTTTCAACAGGAACAAGTCCACACCACAGTGCTGAACAAACAAACACATAACAGGCAACACAGACAATGAAGTACAACACGAAAAACATAAGAACATTGCAGATCATAAGTAAAACGATCAAATATAAATCAGCTGGCATTTATGTCAACAGTATTAGAAAATGTCCTCAAGAAACTTGACCATTGCAGATGTTTCTAAACATTACTTGTGCAATTTACATGGCATTGTTGATTTTTTAACTTTACCTACCCAACTGATGTCTGTCTGCTTATTTTGTATATAATGTATATAGAAATCTTTCATATCCTGTTGGTTTTGAACTGTCAACATCTATTTACTGTGATTGTAGTTTTCTTTATTTTCTTTTTTGATAAATGCAAATGTTTATTGTCAATTACCATGTGACGTGTGCTGCTGACCACTTGACCAGGTCACCCTTGTAAAAGAGATCTTGATCTCAATGGGCTCTACTTGGTAAAATAAAGGTGATTGATTGATTGATTGATTGATTGATTGATTGATTGATTGATTTTGAACCAAGGTTTCATAGAAAGCTTGGCTGATTGCTGATTTATCTGTCCAAGGGGACAGTCCAGCATCTTTGGTGTGGGATCCTTGGATCTCAACACCTTTTACTACCTGTGGTAGGTAGTGTTCAGTGAGTGCTGATTGTTTCAGCTTGCAGAGGAGGCACTCTTGTTGGGCTAGAGTTGGGTCCAACTGTTGGGTCTCTTCTGTCTCACCTGTTCCTGAAGGTTCACTTACCGGGCTTGTGCTCTCGGTTGAGGATTCACCCGTGCCTTCTGCGGTATCTGCTATTAGACAGTCAGTGTCATGACCTTCAGGATCTTGTTGACTACCCGTTTCAAGACTGTCAATATCTGTGGCAATGTTGTAGTTATTGTTGTAAGTAAGTAAGTAAGTAAGTAAACTTTATTTATATAGCACCTTTCACAGATATAAAATCACAAAGTGCTTTACAAAAGAAATACACATAATAAAATCATACTAAAATCATACTAAAATCATACACTCTTAAAACATGCTATACAAAAAGGTTACACATGATAAACTCTAAAATCGATAAGTACAATTAACCATAAGCCTGTTTAAAAAGATAAGTCTTAAGACTTCTCTTAAATGCATCAGTCGACTCGGAGCCGCGCATTGTTAGAGGGAGAGCGTTCCAGAGCCTCGGTGCCACCACCTGAAATGCTCTATCACCACGGGTTTTAAAATGGGTTCTAGGGACCGACAGCAGTAGCTGATTAGAAGACCTCAGAGTTCTAGACTGACAGAGTGGCTTCAAAAGATTGAAAACATATTTGGGAGTCTCACCATGGAGTGCTTTAAAAGTTAAAACCAAAATTTTAAAATGAACCCTAAAATATATCGGAAGCCAGTGGAGAGAGTACAGAACAGGAGTTATATGATCTGTTCTGCGGGTTCCTGTCAAAAGTCTGGCTGCAGCGTTCTGCACAGACTGAAGAGAAGCCATGGTGGATTTACTTATCCCTACTAAAAGGCCGTTACAATAATCCAACCGAGAAGAAATAAAAGCATGGACAACCATTTCTAATTCTATCCTAGATAAAATAGCTCGCAACTTTGAAATGTTCCTTAAATGATAAAAACAGTTGCGAACTAACAGTTTACAATGACTGTCCATTGACAGAGAGCTATCAAAGAGAACACCCAGATATCTAAGGTTGTTTTTGTTCGAAGGATTTAAGAACCCAAGATGCTTCCTTATTTCCAAGATTTTATCATCTGGAGCAACGATAAGCGTTTCAGTCTTAGCAGCATTTAACTGCAAGTGGTTGTCATTAAGCCAAATTTTAATGTCAGATAGGCAGTTACTGAGTTCGGTCAATTTGTAAAATTCAGACAATCGAAAGGAACAGTAGATTTGAATATCGTCTGCATAGACATGGTATGAGACGTTACTGTAGCGATCGAAAATAAAACTCAATGGGCGAATGTACAGTAAAAATAAGAGTGGGCCCAAAACTGAACCCTGGGGCACCCCATAGGACAGCTCAGAAACATTTGAGTGAACATTGTTCATAAAAACAGTAAAAGACCTATCAGACAAATAAGACTTAAACCAGTTTAAAACAGTGCCAGAAATACCAAACAGAGCTCTCAATCTGTTGATAAGAACAGTGTGATCCACAGTATCAAAAGCTGAAGACAGATCCAGGGCAACAAACACAGTGTAATGTCCAGAATCAGCTGCCATCAACACATCACTGGACACTTTTAATAATGCTGTTTCTGTGGAATGCAGTCTACGAAAACCTGATTGGAAATTGTCCATAAGTTCATTTTCCTCCATAAAAAAGTTCAATTGTTGTGCTACAACCTTCTCAAGGATCTTTGACATGAATGGAAGTTTAGAGATAGGTCTGTAGTTTTCAGGCAGAGAGGAATCCAGGTTAGGCTTTTTTAGCAGAGGACAAACTGCGGCAGTCTTAAAGCATTTAGGTACAGCTCCAGAACATAGGGATAAATTTATCAAGCTGACTACACTTGGACCAATACAATTAAAAATATCTTTAAAAAGAGATGTTGGTACTATATCCAGTGGACTCGAAGACAATTTCATTTGTTTCAAAAGATCATTGATATCATTAATGGTTACTGTACTAAAAGAGGACCATGTATTTGAAGTCAAAGGTTGTGGGTCCAGGTGGTTAGCAAGTGACGGAGAGATACTAGCTCTAATATTTGCAACTTTGTCCGTAAAAAATTTTAAAAACTGATTACAATCAGCATGTGTAAAAGCACTTTGAAATGAGCACAATGGAGAAACAATGTTCTTAATAGTGTCAAATAAGATTTTTGAATTTCTTCCTTTTGATTTGATGAGATCAGCAAAATAATTTAACCTTGCATTTTTGATCATCTCATTTAACGAACTAATTAAGTCTTTAAGGTGAAGCCTGTGAACCAACAGATCAGTACGTTTCCATAAACGTTCAGTTTTCCTGCATTCTCTCCTAAATGTCATGATTTCCTTGTTAATCCAAGGAGAGCTTGTACGATGAACAGTGTTCTGCTTTAATGGTGCAACTAAATTCAAAATGTCGTTGCAGTAAATGTTAAAGCCAGAAACTGCTAAGTCCACATCCAAAGAATTACAAACTAAGGTGGAGGGATCAAAATGAGAGATAAAAGTTTCAGCTGTGTGCTCAGTTATGATCCTTCTTTGGATCAAACGACTAGGAGGAGCAGGGTCAGGGCTGAAGGACACATTAAAATATATGCAACTATGATCACTGAATAATATGTCCTTCACACGAACATGATCAATATTGAGGCCAAAAGAAAAAACAAGATCTAAAATATGGCCTTTGCAATGTGTGGGAGAATTGACATGTTGAATAAAGTGGAAAGACTCAGTGATAGAAATGAGGTCAGCAGCTGCCTTACAAGAATCATCATCTACGTGCAAATTAAAATCACCCAAAATTATAATTTTCTCCAGCTTGATGATAGTAGACAGCAGCTCAGTAAATTCAGATAAAAACTCTCCGGCCGCGCCGGGAGGCCTGTACACCAAAATACAATAAAACAATTTAAAAGAGCCAACTTTAATTATCTGAAGTTCAAAAGTAGAAAAGGGTGATGGTTTTACCAGTCTGCAGGGGAAAGTGTCTTTAAACATGGTCGCTAGTCCACCTCCTCTGCGCCCTTCTCTTGGAGTTGCAAGCACCGAACAGTTTCCTGGACAGAGCTCCCGCAGGTGAACAAAATCCAAACTTTGTTGCCATGTTTCAGTTAAAAACATGAAATGGAGTGATTCCTTAGTAAACAGTTCGTTCACAGCAAATGATTTGTTACTGATGGAGCGAACGTTGAGGAGGGCCATGCGCAAACATGAGGGATTATCCACTCTCGCATCCAAATCCAGCGGCACACAGATTAAGTTGCTCTTGTCAGCGAAGCGATTATGGCGAAAAAACCTCCTTTGTTGAACAGGTAGAACTCCATTCATGCAAGGTGAGTCAAATATCGATGATGGGTCATTGCAGGACCCGACAAATTCAGCTCCCCGCGACGTGTCCGACACCCAGTTGGATTGCATAATCCGCAGGCATCGTGATGAAACCCATTCACCAGCCACAGATCTGTGCGATCTTCTTAAACGAGCCTTGACTCCAGCTCTAGATCCCCTCTTTCGTTTCTTGCTTCTGGCGTATTGCAGCACGCACTCAGGTGAGCAGCAAACAAACGGAGGTGGACCACTCCCTCTAGAACTGCTCCAGCTGTTACAACAGCGCAGCGACTCCTTGATCGCCAGCAGCGCATCTCGGTCGTAAACACGAACAGCAAACGTGACACAGTTACTAATAAAAACTAAATAGACTAAAAATAAAAGCAACAGATGGCTAAAACGGATAAATCGGGTAGCACTGGCGAAGCCACACAAAGGCGCCATCTTGCCACACAGGTGCTCAGTCACTGACAGGTGCTCAGTCACTGACAGGTGACTGTTAACTGTGTTAACTGTGTGCTCTGAGTTTTTGTAAAAGATAGTGCTGCACATCGCTCCAGGTTGGATATCCTCTGTAACAAATTTTTTTCATTCATCCTTTATTTATACAGGCTAGCCTCGTTGAGCCACGGGGACTCATTTACAAGAGGGACCTGTCTCACTCACACCCAGGGTCAATTTAAAGTTACCAATTAGCCTAACATGCATGTTTTTGGACTGTGGGAGGAAACCGGAGCACCCGGAGAAAACCCACACATGCACGGAGAGAACGTGCAAACTCCACCCAGAAAGGCATTCAAATCTTCTAACAAACTACTTAAGTACTCTGTCTCTTCCGAGCATAGAGGTGTTGGGCATTCACTCTGGAACTCATGTGACTCCTTGCCTGTCTCGGACTGTTCTGTTCGAGGTGCAGGAGGAGCAGGTCCATGGCTCTGGAGTTCCTGTTGGGACCACCCATTGTTCAATGGGTGTAGGTACCCCTACTTCAACTTCATTGGAAGTTCACCCCACTTTAGACCTTGGTTTCCACCCTCCTAGTTTGATCTAAACCACTTTAGGTCTCTGTTCCAGCTAACACCAACATTTCGTTGTTTGTTAGTTTGAAAATCTTGTTTATCCTCGCTTTTTGTAGGAGAGGGAGCCGAAGCTCACGTCTCTTCCATTTTCAGCGAGTGGGATTTGACCATTTCACCTGGGGACACATGTAAGGGTGTTTTGCTTTGCATGTGAGCTTCAAAAACATCTTCTAACAAACTACTTAGTTTGTGGCAGGAGCACGACACCAAGTAACCTCAGATGTATCAGACAGGGGTAGCACTTACTGTTTTATGTCTTTAATAGTTGTCACTCCGGATTGACCCAAGGTATGCCATGGTACCTTGATTTTTATATCAGAGATTAGATTTTTGGTGAAAGCAACTTTGAAAAGCAGATGTTCTTCCAGGCCCGGTTCCTTTATATCACCTGAATAAGCTTGGAAGACTCTGTCATAATACATCAATGGATGTTCATCTTTTTTTAGTAAGACATTCAGGGCAGCTGAGTAGTCACCATGCTTTGTGACAGATTTTCTCTCTGTGCGAGGTGCAAGGAGAGCAGGTCCTTTGTTTGGGGGTTCCTGTTGGGAAACTTTATTGTATGAGTTTTCTAGATGCCCATACTTTCTAAATTTTGGACGCGCACCTTTATTAACTTCCATCTTTGTTTTGATTTTTTTAATGAATAAGATGGTTCTTATTTTAGTGCTTGTAGATAAATGTTTTCTTTTATTTAGCAGTAAGTTAATCAAACTAATCAGCTTTCTGGTTTTATGTGTTTCACTGTTTAATAAGTTCTTTATTCATAGGTACCTTTTTGTTTTCAGGGTTTACCCTCAATGAACTTGTAAAAGTTAAATGCCCTCTTACGCAGTGTTAACTTTAAATAGAGCTTTTTTTTCCTTTATAGATGGCCCCCCTTCTTACCTCATAGCCATCCTCTTCACACCAATATTTTTTTCCCTTTATATATGGCCTCCCTTCTCACCTCACAGCCATCTTCTTCACACCAATATTTTTGTTTAAATAGAAAAAAAAGAAAACACAGAAAGTAAGACCATAAAGCAAAAATCCACAAAAAGAGCACAAGGCAAACACACCCAACCGCCGTCTGCAATCCTACGGAGTACATGACAGAAAAAAGCAACAAAAACACATGTGCAAAAAAGACCCAATATCCATGACTTTGCTGTAGGTTATTATAAATACACACACACACACACACACACATACACACACACACACACAGGTTTGTCAATGTGGTTTAGCCGGACTTTTTCGCCAAACCCGCCCGAAGGTGTAATACGGGGTCTACCCCTTCCCGAGGTCCTAGCGACCTGGGACCAAGCTCAGAGCACTCTAAAAATTTTGAAAAAAATTTGGGTCACTTTAGCTTTCCGATAGGAGCTTCACAGCACGTTTTACCACCCAGACTCCAGTGTGGTTTACAAGGACGTCAAAAAATGTGGTTTATGAGGACAAACATGCATTATGGGGTCTTTAAAGGGACATTTAAACTCCGCCTACTTAACATAAAATTAACATAAAACACACAAATGTGACAGGACACTGCATTAGGAGAACTATTTTTTGAACTGCTTTTATTAAACAAATTATGCACATACTTTATTTACATTCACTAAAAAAACTTCAATAACAAAATCTTCAAATGTTTAAAATAAAATAAAACTTAAATGTTTCAAATAAAAAAATTAAAACTTAAATTCTGGTGACATATTTACATTATTATAAAACATATCAACATTTACATATTTCTAAAACAAATTTTTACTTTTTCTGCAGGGTTAATCACAACACAATGTAAAGTACAGGTGATCCCCGACTTACGAGC
>JBBPBX010005293.1:53363-72659 GCA_038048925.1 Garcialebias charrua
CCTAAGTGCCCAACCCCCGATGCCAAGGACCCCAAGTGCGCCAGTAAGCAAGGGCATACCCCGCTAGGGGGCCAAGTGGCAGGAGCACAACGCCAAGTAACCTCAGATGTATCAGAGAGGGGGCAGCCTAAGTCCCAGCCTGACAACTAAACATTCATATACAAACACACTCACTCAGACCCACCCTCACCCTCACCCTCACTCACACAAATACAAACAATAACGACATGTTCCTTTCATAATCCCGATGCACACTCTATACCCCCCAGGTCCAAAACATGTACCTGCCCCCTACATGAGGAAGCCCACACCCAAACCCAGGAGGTAGGCCCATTCATTCTGGGGTGGAGAGTAGCCGACATCCAAGATTCGGCCCAACCCGCGCCCTGCCGGCAGGACACCCAAGCCCAAGTAGCCCCTAGGGAGAGCGCAATGCTAGTCCCACCCACCGTGAACTCTCAGGCCCTAACCCTGCCATAGTCTAGGACAACACCCGACGGCCTGCCATCCTACCGGACCCCAACCCCAGAATGGCCGCCAGGGAACCAGGGGGTGGAAAAAATTAACAAACCTAGACCCCGACACAGACACCCCCGTCCCCAAATGTGCTGAGCTTATTTTTTAAAGAACAGTTATTGCTAACCAAGCTTGATTTTTGTTTTTTACCCAAACGCTTTTTAAAAGATTTGAAATAAATGCAATGTTCACACTAAAATGTTCCTAGGATGCGATTTTATCATGCCTTAAAAAAATGTATTGCCGTTTGGCTAAACTGTTTTACTGTATTTGACAGTAATCAGGAGTGAAAAAAGTTTTTCTGTTTGTTATTTTGAATAATTTTCTTATTTAAAATGAACTGTATGTTTGATTGTGCACAGAATGACATTAAAGATGTTATTCTAAATAAAAATCAGTGATTTTTATTAATTTGTTGTTCTGTGACATTTTCAAATTTGTTCTGCAAAGTTTTGTTTTGATTTTTTGTGAAAATCAAGTCAAAAGATGCTTTTTGTTTGTTATTTAAAACTTTTTATTTAAAATAAACTGGAGTGTTTAATTGTGCACAAAATAACTTTAAAAGATGTTTTTAAATTAAATGCAAAGGTTTTAGCATCTATTCTGTGTAACTGTTCTGCTTCTTTTAACCAGCAGTGATGTTCAAAGCTTACTTTTATCACAAAGTGACTGCAATTACTCTTCCTCGCCACTAGGGGCGCTCTGGGCTCTAAGGCCGCGTTGACTACTGCTATTTTCGTTAGCTTGAAAACAAACACGGTGAAAATCAACTTTTGGGATGAGTTTTAGTCTGGATGTGACAATCGCTTCAACAAACGTCCTTTTAAGAGACGACTCGATATTATTAAAACTGTTGACAGGTTCTGTGATTTTTAAACTTTAAAGAAAAACTCTGTTCTTTCTTGTGAAGGGGTCACGCAGTCTGATGAAAAAGTGGGCCGACTCAGCGTTGTGCGTCACCAGCTTTCAGCGAGGCGATGCTAGCAACACAGATACGTGATGTCACCCGACTAATCACAGATCTTGTAGTTCTTTTCCCAAGCATTCATTCTCGAAGTCGAACAGCCGGGTACTTTGTCACGTGACTGTGTTGCGGAAGTCTTGTTTGGGGATATACAAACAAGTGCTTCGGCGGGTGAAATTGGTAAAATGGTGAAAAGTAGCTGCGTTAAGGACTGCACTTCGCACATAAAAAAACATCCCGATAGAAACTACTTCATTTTTTCTACATCAGGAGCGCGAAGGGAGAAATGGAAAGCTGCAGTCAACAGAGGCATCCAAAAACCAGATGGATCTGTAAATCCTGCAAAGCTTTGGTCACCACGAAGCAAGCACACGTATGTGTGTTCGGCACATTTTATTACCGGTACGTATTAGTATTGCTTTTAGAAACATAAAAAAGAAAATAGAGGTCATTTATAACAGTTGTTAGCACTGTAATTGATTAAACATCAGTAGGCCATGCACTTGCCCGGCCAGTGTTGAGTCAAATACGTAAAAATACACCTTTTCTGAGACTGTTGTAATTCTAGTCTTTGTTATCTTTAGGACGGAAAGTAAATGTCCAGTCCCATCCAGACTATGTTCCATCCATCTTCCCTCAGCGCCCAGAGTCAGTTGAAGTTACAGCTAACAAACCTTCCCTAAAGGTTGCACGATATGAAAGAGCTGCTCGGAGGGCCAAGAAACCAGGTATGTAATGATTTAATTTACTAAGGGAATACGTAACTTAATATATATATCTTCATAACAGATAACCTAAACAGTGAGGAAAACCTGAAACCTAAAACAAAGAAAGTTCTAATATTGTGTTCATGTGTGTGTCAGAAATATTAAAGTACTGTGTGTTACTGCTAACATGATTAAAATATTTCTCCTCTTTTTCCAATAGCAGTAACGCCCAAAGCACGAAGAAAGCTTTCCATGCCAGAGAGATCCACAGCATCCCCAACACATCATTTGGCTTCACAACAGCCGTCGGAAGATGACACGCATGTCAACAATTCATTGATTGACTTTGCCACACTGTGCAGCGCAGAGCTCCTGACACCAGCATTTACTAGGGGCAAAACACAACTGTCTGCAAAAGAAGTTGAAGTTTCACGAAAAATTTCATCTGTCAGGATACATGTGGAGCGAGTGATTGGACTGATGAAGAACCGTTTTGGTATCCTGAAAGGTACTTTACCTGTTCGCTGCATACAGAATTGCAAAGACGAAAGTATGGATTGCCCACTGTCAAGCTGTGACAAAATTCTGACTGTTTGTGCATCACTGACAAACCTGGGCGGCCGTGGTGTAGTGGTAATGGCAGTCGTCTCCCGATCGGAAAGTTGGCGGTTCGACTCCCGGGACCCGCACCATGTGTCGTTGTGTCCTTGGGCAAGACACTTAACCCTGAGTTGCTCCCGGTAGGACTGGAAAGCACCTTGCATGGTAGTCTGCCGCCACCGGTTTATGAATGTGTGTAGCATTCAATATATGTGTAGCACTTTGAGATTTTCAGTAATGAAAAGTGCGTTATAAATTGAATTAATTATTATTATTATTATTATTATAAACCTGGGACAGGGTATTGTTTTTAGACAATAGTACTACTGCATGCAGTTAACCTGTTGGCTTTGTTTTAAAAATATTGACGAATTGAGCCTACAGTTGTATACTGTATATGGTATGATAGTGTTTCATTTGTAAAGTTCAAATTTTAGTTTGTTTATTTGATAATTATTGTAGAAAGTAATACTTTCTGAAAATAGTGTCATAATATTTTTTATTCTTCTGCAATCCTTTGATTTGATTTGTATTTTCGGTGGCATGTGAAAGAGCTGTTTTAAAACTGAAATGCTTAGATAGGATACAAATTATGAAAAAAAAATTGTCTGTCTTTAATACAATGAGTAATAAACATTAAAAATAGGACGAAACCATCATTTATGTTGTGCTGTTTTCCTTTTTTATATGAACATTTTTGCATATTCAGTTTCAGTATGAAAAGCTTTTAAAAATATTAGTTCTACCACTGACATGAAGTTTAAACAAGCTTAAAGTATAGGTGTCATTAACACTATTGAATGTGCGTCTTTGCTTCAGACTTTGACAAACATACTTGTTCTGCAACACTGTGAGACTTAATTAACTTTTGCTTGTATACAACAGCTAACAAACAAGATGATAAAGAACCAACAATTAGAGAAAACAATTTTTATTGTTATTGTTGCACTGAAAAAAAACACTGCAGTCTTTCATTGTGCGGTCCACAGACAATGAACGACATAATTTTCCAGCTCCCGTTGTGCAAATACATCAGAACATTAAGAAAGATAAAATACAGAGGTAAAAATAGAATAAAAACAGATAAAATAAAAAATACAGTAAAAGCAACAGTATCAGCCATATCAAAAAGTCAGGTGGCCATTATTGCACATAACCTTATTGCACATAACCACAGTGTTTGCAAGTTAACCATTTGTGTTTAGAAGTCTTAACTGCTGTTAGATAATGAACAACAAAATAATTTTGCAGCTCCCGTTGTGCAAATAAATCAGAACATTAAAAAAGATAAAATACAGAGGTAAAAATTGAATAAAAATAGATAAAATAAAAAATACAGTAAAAACAACAGTATCAGCCATATCAAAAAGTCAGGTGGCCATTATTGCACATAACCTTATTGCACATAACCACAGTGTTTGCAAGTTAACCATGTGTGTTTATAAGTCTTAACTGCTGTTAGATAATGAACAATAAAATAATTTTGCAGCTCCCGTTGTGCAAATAAATCAGAACATTAAAAAAGATAAAATAAAGAGGTACAAATATATATTATTATTATTTACCCACATATCAACCGGTAGTTTATACGGACATTTTTGGAGTCCAGACAGTTTCAGTTTCATACTGTCCCGCTGTCGCGCATCTGGTAGTAAACTGTCTTCGTATTCATAAGACATCCTTCCAAAGATATGTGTGCTACACAAAAATATTCGATTCGACTTTACTAGCAAACAAAACGAATTCCAATGGTCTAAACCGCAGTTTACCCCCACAACGAAACCTGATGTTGAAATCACGTGATGCGTTACATCACGTCGACCTCGAGAATGGGTATTGTAGTCTTCTTTCTGACAAAACACACAACAGGAAAAGTACACGTAGCTTTCAAGATGGATGCTAGCTGTTAGCCCAACTTTCCGGACTCCTTACAACTCAATAAAACGCTTCAAAACATCGCAAAAAATATGAAATTATGGCGAAACAAATTCAAACAGGGTCAGTGAGCCACACTCAGTAAGAACAGCAGTTAACTTATGAAACCACGAACCCCTCTAGAACCGGGTCCAAAGGCACTTAGCAAAACCGGGCCAGCCTACAGAACCGTCAGAACCATGGCTGATAACCAGTTTCAATGCAGAATATGCGTTCATATACTGTTGCAAATGTAGAATACCACACACAAGATCTTTGCAGACGTAGAAATAGCTTTTAAAATGATGCGGCGGTCATTTAACGATGAGATTACCCCAGTTTGTGAGCACGTAATCTGGACCGGGTTTTACCAGAACCACAGACACTTCTCACACAGCATGACAAAGCTTCAACAAAAGCATCAAATAGCATTTTAAAAGTTAATTACCGACAATTTCCCAGCTTCAAATGACAATAACTGCAGTCCTGCAGTTGTTCTGACCATTTTTCAGCCCCCCCCAAAAATTGTATTTTTGTGTCATTAAAATTTGGATATTATGCCAACATGTTTGATCACAGAAATATTGTCAAGCGCTCCAGTTACTGTGAGGTGTCCGCACTTGAAGGACCAGGACCAGACTTCCTTTTTCACTCAGCTTTCCTTTTTTATTCCAACAGTTGTACAGATGATACAGTTGATTTAGTCAACAGTGGTTACAACTAGTCAGGTGTTCAGCTAATCAGATGATCAGTTAATCAGCTTTTCAGAATGTCAGGTGTTCAGGTGAAAAACCTTCAAACAGAAACACAAATAAATTAAATACTTTGCTACAAATTTATACAATAAATGCTCAGATAAATATTCAATAATTACTTGAATAGACTTATCTTTTATGCAGAACAATTTATATAGAACAAACATTTACACATTCAGTGATTACTCAAATTAATTTTGTCTTCCTCCACCTAAAAGAAACAGATCCAAAAAGCACCTTAAAAACTCCAATCAATGAGCTTACCGATAGTCCTTTAAGTTTAAAGTCCCTTTCCTCACAGGTTTCAAGTCTCTGTGTCTGCTGCTGCCCGCCCTGCTTGCTGTGTTTTTTACAGCATGGCTGGTTTGCTGTTGTTCTTATAGTGCTGGCTTCTTCTTCTTCTTCTTCTTGGGTTTTCTTTGGCGGTTGGCTAACAAGATTTTGAAGCATTACCGCCATCTGCTGTTTAGGATATGAACTGAAATAGCGCTCAAAAAAAAAAAAAAAAAAAAAAAAAAACTCTCCATAAATAAATAAATATTGCTCAGATTCTGTTGAACAAATGAGTCCTTTTCAAGTATTTTAACAAAATGTTGGTGCTTGCAGAACTTGAGTTTAGTTGTAGCAACTCTACAGGGTCGTATCTGACGTTTATTGCATTGAGTCTATGAATCATTTGTCTTCTTTCATGATGGTACTGGTGGCAGATCATTAGCACATGCTGAATGGTCTCATCCTCTCCACAGTAGTCACATTTACCCGTGTTATGTTTCCCAATGATGAATAGTGTCCTGTTCAATCCTGTGTGTCCAAATCTGAGTCTTGAGATGACAGTTTCTTCCCTTCTGTGTCTTTCAGCGCTCCGCATTTCTCCAGCTTTACGTTGAATGCTGTAGAACCATCGACCTTTTCTTTCCTCTTCCCATTGCTTTTGCCATTTTTCCCTCATTCTCTGCTTTGTGATACTTTTTACTTCTGCCCGACTGAATTTTACATCCATTTCCACCGAATTGGCTTTGGTAGCCTCCTTTGCAACTTTATCTGCCATTTCATTACCTCTTATCCCTATGTGTGCTGGAATCCACAAAAATGCAACTGTTAATCCCATCATGAGTAGAGTTTTTTTCATTCAACCTTTATTTATACAGGCTAGCCTCGTTGAGCCACAGGGACTCATTTACAAGAGGGACCTGTCTCACTCACACCCAGGGTCAATTTAGAGTTACCAATCAGCCTAACATGCATGTTTTTGGACTGTGGGAGGAAACCGGAGCACCCGGAGAAAACCCACGCATGCACGGAGAGAACATGCAAACTCCACCCAGAAAGGCCCCCGGACCGGGATTTGAACCGGGGACCTGCTCGCTGAGAGGCAGCAGCTCTACCAGTTGTGCCACCGTGCTGCCAAATAGAGTTATTCATTTTGTGATGTAGTTTGAAGGTTATCATTGTTTGAACAAACTGTGAAATAAGGGGCAGATATAATAAGATTTCATCTTCTTTCTGCTCCTTTCATTTTATCCTACTTGTATTCTTGTTTCTGATTAAACTGTTTTGTATTGTTCTTTTAAAATGAATGAATAAACATCAAATCAAATCAAATCCTACGTCGTTCGTCTAAAAGGACAACAGACATTTAGACCAAACTACATTTTCTTTTCTATTTTTAGTTTAACTTTAAACTAAGTTGTGAATGGATGAATAGTTTGGAAGAGGCCTTTGTTACAGAAGCCCTCCTGAACCTTCTAGGTATAGATCCCTATATCTGATTTTTACAGCATTGATCCACTCCTTAATTGGTAATTGTAGCTGATCTAAGCCATGATAGTTTACATACCAGGTGTATATAGGTAAGGCTAATGTAAATTCCCAATCATAAGCCCACCTAAAACCACATAATTGCATGACACATAGAACCAGAGTGGCACAGACTGGAAACCAACCAGCCTACAACCTTCGATGTGGGGACCTGCAACTCTGACGCTGGTCTCCATCCTTCATCCAAGGGTCACCTCCTCTGCATCAATCAATAGATCCCCTCTGCATGCTGTTACAAAATTATTGTTGCTGATGAAATCAACAACTCTAATCGTTGTGGAATTACCGCTGTGGATTATAAGACTTTGTTTTCCAAGGGATTACAGACTCAGTTTTCCAAAGGATTAAAAGCTTACCGCAATGGGATTACCTATGAACAGTATGGAATTTCCAAAAACATTATGGGATTATAATTTTTGATTTTTCCTTTTTCCACTTGCTGGATTACTTCAAGCTCAGAGACATTTGGTGGTATTCTTTCGTGTTGGACCTCATCCCCATGGACAGGCGATGACTTCCAAAAAGGGGGACTGTAGTAGAACACCCTGGTCTCTGAACTTTCGGTGAAAACACCTGCATTCACCTTTTCACTGAAGCTCTCAAGTGAATCTCCTAAACATATCGGAACTATAGTTAAAAGCTAAATGTAAAAAATCTAACTACCATAAAAGTTAAAAGAAAAAACAAAAGCTTAAGGCTAACGTAAGAAAAACATTAGCTAAAAGCTAAAAGAAGCAAGTCTAGTTCGTTTCAAAATACTTGCAATAAGGTAAACCTATTGGAACTGTAGTTAAAGGTGCTATGTGTAACTTTCTGTAGAGTGCAGAACTTAGAAACATTTTCAACAGGCAAAGCATTCTGATCCCTCCCCCTCAGAGCCATATATGGCTCTGAGGGGGAGGCTCTGCTGAGATTCAAATTCAAGCTCTGTTTTTATTGGCTGATTCAAATTCAAGCTCTGTTTTTAATTGGCTGGTTACAAACTCTGTTTTTATTGGCTGTCATTGTCCTGGTCACTCTGTGTTTTTAGTGTTTTTATAAATGCTGATAGAGAAGCAAGGGGACTATAGTTTTTTTCAGAGATTACTTTGTCTAACATCAGTTTGTCAGTAGATAGTGACAGAGTGAAGAAATATGTTAAAAATATATTGTTTGAAAAGTTACAGACTACATTACAATCTTACATACCCCAGCTTTAAAAGCTAAAAGTAAAAGGCTAACTAAAAACTAAAAGAAGAAACAAACGATTAAGGCTAACAAAAGAAAAACATTAGCTACAAGCTAATAGAAGCAAAAGTCTAGCTACAAGCTTATAGAATCAAAAGGCTAGCAATAAGCTAAACATATTGGAACTGTAGTTAAAAGCTAAAAGTAGCAGACTTGTAGCAAAAAGATAAATTTGAAAAAATTTGTTAAAGGGGACCACACATGCAAAATTCACTTTTTAATGTTTTTTTTTACTCAACTTTGGGTATGTACTTCATAAAAAAACAGTCCTAAGGCCAAAGAAATGCACCCAGTGGTTTATTTACTCTAAGTAGATTTATTTGTCTGTGATACAAACGGTTCGTTTCTCACTTCCTGCGGTTTGTGACGTCACAAACCGCAGCCAATCTGCCACAACCCACCCCAACATGAGTCCAGCCCCTCACCTAGCAACCCCTGGTTAGGCTCAACCCACTTCTGTATTAAACACATGACTGTTGTTTTTCATGATTTCATCTCATCTTTTGTTTATATGTTCTTAATTTCATGTGTACAGCACTTTGTTGCAGCTGTGTTTTTTTTAATGGCTTTATAAATAAAGTATAATTGTTATTTTTATGTTTTAGTTCAATTTTTAGTGTATTTGCGATCGCTCCCAACGCGCAGCCGGCAAAAATTAAACGAGCAGACCCCCGGCGTAGGGACCGGCGGCAACGGGACCCTCTTCTGGCGGATGGAGCGGAGCTTCAACTGTACAGCCTCGCTGCAGCCTCGCAGCAGCCTCGCAGCAGCGAGGACCTTCTCCTTACGGATTAATTTACGGGAGACACTTGGTGAACTTTGTGTTGTCTTGACTGGAACAGCGATAACTCCCAAAATCGCCGCGTGCAACGAGCGGAGCTGGCGAACACCGGAAGAGGAACAAGCTAACATTAGCATCGGATTCGGGTGGTCTAATGCTAAAAGGAGCAGCAAATTGCGGCGCGCTCAGACGGGTTTCGGTAAGTTATCTTAAGCTAGCACTAACAGTAAGTCAAATGAGTAATAAAAAAAGAGCTAATTTTAAAACAACAACACATTACAGATACTGGCTGTTACAGAGGGCGTAAACAGATCGTTGAAGGGCGTGGACTTCAGAACTCAGTATCAGAAACCGGTCGTTCAAAACGAAAGTTAAAAATGGCAGAATTAAAAAGGGTATAATTAATTATCTAAGAATTATTTTGTGTATTAAAATGAATTAATATTGTCAAGATAGCACACAGACATAACATAAAATTTTTAAAGACCTATATGTGGTCCCCTTTAAATGTAAACAAATGGATAAATGCTAAAGCAGCTTAAAAGTAGCTAAAAGTAGCAAAAAGCTAATGAGAAGAAAAATAAAAACAGAAAAAAACAACAGCCCCACCAACTGCTGTGTGCTGCCATTTGGTGACCACAGGTGAAGGTTTTTATGTAAAGTCCGGGCGAGGCATCATCGTGGCGGCACTCACCTGTTTGCCGTTGTGCGTAACGGAGGACAGAATGGTGCGCAGCGTTTTGACGCCCATGGCGATGTCCAGAAGATGGCAGGCAAAGAAGAAGTTGTTGTAGTTTCCAAGCAGAGACATCACCATGTACCACACCAGGTAGAGGAAGGTCTGAAAGATGAACAGGAGACGTGAGCGACATCGAACATGAACAAAGCTCTGCTGCCAGCGGCGTCTTTAGCTCACGTTGTCAGTGAACACCACACCAAACTTCCAGATCTGGTACTTGATGTCGATCGCCGTTATCCTGCAGAGAGGAGAACACGTTGCAGCGTTTCTTCCTGTAACCGTGGTGATTGTAGAGTGAGGTGACCGTACCAGCTGAACATGGAGGTGTCCGGTTCGGGTTTCTTCTCGTGTGTCATGGCGCTCACGTCTAAAGACGCCAAATCCATCCCAAGCAGCTCGGCGATTCTCTCCCTGCCGTAGATGTCCCCGTATTTATCCAGAACCTGGAGGTCGGACACAGACGTTGAGATGGTCACTTTACTTTAAAAGACGGGAGTCGAGCCTGAGCGTCCAAAGACTCACCTTTCTTTTGACAAATTTGTCCCAGTAGTTGTTGGGGAAGCTCCTGCATTTGGACAAAGACAGAATGAATCCTACAGGCGTGATGCAAAACATGCAAACTTAAAATGAAACATAGAGGAAGAACATTATGGCTGCTGAAATACGCCGAAGAAGCTGAAACTGAGTTAATGTCAACAGAAGCAAAACACAAGCAAAAACAAAAGTAGCAAAAGGCTAGCTAAATTTTTAATAAGGACAAAAAAAGCCCAGCTAAAAGTAGCAAAGGAGTAAAGCTAAAAGTAGCAAAAGGCTAGCTAAAAGCAAAAACAAGAAGAATGCTAGCTAAAAGTAACAAAAGTATGGCTAAAAGCAAAAAACTGAGAAACACTAGAAAAAAGCTAAAAGTAGTAAAAGGCTAGAAAAAGTAAAAATAAAAAAATCTAGCTATAAGTTTAAAAAGTTTACCTAACAGCTAAAAGTAGCAACAATTAAAGATAAAAATATTAAAAAGCCTAGCTAAAAGCTAAAAGTTGCAAAGGATTAAAGATAAAGGTAGCAAAAGGCTAGCTAAAAATTTTAAGTAGCCAAAGGCTAGCTAAAAGTAAAAACAAGAAGAATGCTAGCTAAAAGCTAAAAGTAGCAAAAGTCTAGCTAAAAGCAAAAAAAACGAGAAACACTAGCTAAAAGTAATAAAGGGCCAGCAAAAAGTAAAAAAAAAAAAATCTAGCTAAAAGTTAAAAGTTTAGGTAACAGCTAAAAGTAGCAACAATTAAAGATAAAAATATTAAAAAGCCTAGCTAAAAGTAGCAAAAGACAAAAGAAGCAAAGAGGTAGGTAAAAGTTCAAAATAACAGAAAGCTAGCTAAAAGTAGCATGTAGCTAAATAAAAAGTGAACAGAAAAAAATGGTGTCAAGAAACTAAAGCATCAAAAGGCTAGCTTACAGTTAAAACAAGCAGAACAGTAGCTGAGCAGAAAAATGACTAAAAGTTTTTTAAAAAAAGGTAAAGGCTGGATAAAAGTTGAAAGAGGCAGAACATTAGCTAAAGGCAAAAAAGAAACAAAACAGTAGTTGAATGTTAAAGGGTTAGCTAAAAGTAACAAATAGCAAAATGCTATTTAAAAATGCTGAAAGAAGCAAGGAAGGAACTAAAAGGGGAAAACACTAGTTAAACCTAAAAGTTAAAAAAAGGCTTGGTAAAAGTTAAACAGAACAAAAGGATAGCTAAAAGTAGCATAATGCTACTTAAAAGCTAACAGTTAAAATGGTTAACTAAAAACTAAAATTATTTATAAGTATGAAAAACTAGCTTAAAGCTAGAAGTAGCAAAAGGAAAATGTTTGGCAGAAGTGAAACACGAGGACTTTGCAGAAACTGTTCCGTGTAACGAGATGGGGGCGGTGTCTTGGACGAAGACGTGGTCTCTGGGTTTAATGAGCGCATCACGTAAGACGTGGCGTTGCTTACGGCGTGTTGAGCACCAGTCTGTCCCACTGGCCCTTGATGTCGTCGTCCTCCGGCTGCTCCGTGACGTAGAGACCATCAAACTCCAGCTTTCTGGCCAACTCCTTCTCTCTTTTGAAGATAACCAGAGGAACCTGAAGGAGATACAAGACGTGAAGCCTACGAGCAGAAACCAGAACCAACTGGATCTGTTTTGACGGACGCACCTTGAGACAGTTGTAGCCGATGATGCAGAGGAAGGAGATGATGGTGTGGACGATTCCCAGGAAGGCCATGGCCGGCTCCATGTATCCCGTACTCTCTTCCAAGAAGTAGTACAGCGGACCCTCCTCCTCCTCGTCTTCACCACCGTCCTCCAATCCAGATCCGTCCTCCTCGGCGCCGGAACCTTCGAACAGGCCAGAGCCCTCAAACAGACCGGATCCCTCTAACTCTTCCTCACCTGGTGGGGTTTCAGAAACCTGCAAAGAAGTTTAAAACACAAACTGGTCCTTTAGGCCCAAAGGTCGGGGTCAGGGCTCTGATGTAGGTCCTGAAACACCAAGTGGGGTCTTCAGATATTATTCAGATAACAACCTACCGGTACATGAAAAAGTTTTGTTTTTGGCTTATTTTTACTTCTTCTTTTGGCGTTTCCCTCTTCAGGGTCTCCACAGCGAGCCATCCTCCTCCACCTCACTATGTCCTCTGTCCTCACTCCAACTACCTTCATGTCCTCTCTACCTGCATCCATATATCTCCTCTTTGTCTTTTTCCTGCAGCTGCATTTCTAACATCCTTCTACCAATATACCCACTGTCCCTCCTCTGGACATGTCCAAACCATCTCAGTGTGTCCTCCCTAACTTTATCTCCCAGTTGTTCAACATGTGCTGTACCTCTGATGATCTCATTCCTGATCTTATCCATCCTTGTCACTCCTAAGGAGAACCTCAGCATCTTCATTTCTGCTACTTCCAGTTCTTTCTCCTGTCTTTTTGTCCATGTCTCTGTCTCCAGATCATACAATATAGTTTTGACATATTGTCACTACTGTTTTTAAAAATAATAAAAGCAGAAGTGAATGATTTAAAAACATTATATGGTGGTTCTCTTTTGGTTGTGAAGTACTGGATCAGCTCTTTACCCTCACTGGAGTCCTCGAGGGGTCATGGGAGTTTGCCCATCCAGTCTACATGTGTTTTGTGGACTTTGAGAAGGTGCTCCACCGTGTTCCTCAGGGTACACTGTGGGGGGTGCTCTGTCTGCTCAAGCTGCTGAAACTGCGACACGACTCCTGAACAAGTGGACCATGATGGATGGACGTGATGAAGGTAAGGAGTTCGCATGTGGACATTATGGGTTGTTTTGATTCAAACCAGCCGCAGATGGATTCAAGCCTTTTTCACAATCATGTTGTGGATCAGGAGCTAAAAGGGTTGTGTTCCACAACTCTTAACCTAAACAGAGTTTTAAATTCACAAACCTTGTAGAAGAGCAGGATGAAATTAAGAGCGAAGGCGATGAACAGAGCCAAGAAACGAAGGTTGTAGAAGTTACGAGAGAGGTAGTTCTGAGGAGAAAGGATGAAATGAGTAAACGTGATCTGAGTTTCTGCTCCTGGATCACATGTCTGCATCTGCTCACCATGAATTTAATCCTCTGAATTTCCAGCTCGTTCCACAGCTCAAAGCCCCCCTCGGCATGCTTCTTGTCCTTCTTTGTCTTCATGGTTCTCTCCTCCTCTTCCTCCGGCTCTTCCTCCTTCACCTCGGGTTCAGGCTCAACTTTCTCAGCTTTCTCTCCGTTCTCGATGCTGAAAAACACACCCATTACATTTGAATTGAAGAAGTTTCACCATATTCTGGGCATTACCAGATAATAAAGACAAAAAAATAAATTATATGTGTCATTTTATAAAAACTTACTCTGCCTTCTCTGTCTCCTGAGGAGCTTCCTCTTCAGGTTCAACTTTCTCTTCCTCCCCTTGACCTCCAACTGCTGCTGCCAGCTGTTTTAATGACAGTTTGGAGGGAAATTAATAAATAGTGTGCACGAGTTCAGTCTAAGAGTTCTGTGTTTGACAGGATCAATACAGGTCCTTCTCAGAAAATTAGCATATTGTGATAAAGGTCATTATTTTTCATAATGTCATGATAAAAATGAAACTTTCATATATTTTAGATTCATTGCACACAAACTGAAATATTTCAGGTCTTTTATTGTTTTAATACTGATGATTTTGGCATATAGCTCATGAAAACCCAAAATTCCTGTCTCAAAAAAGTTGGAGTCAGTCTCCCCACCATCACAGACNTAAATAGTGTGCACGAGTTCAGTCTAAGAGTTCTGTGTTTGACAGGATCAATACATGGAAATAAATAAATGTGACAAAAGGTCTTTTTCCATCTTTGTTTCCCAGACAAATGTCACAGAAGTCCCTTAAAATGGACGAGAAGAGGACCGTGCACGACACATTATCCACCCGTCAACAAACACACAGGAACACAACGACCTATAGCAATGTTGTCTCAAACAGGCAAAGACCTTGTGTAACCTTTAACCTTTATTTGTGACCTTGACCTTGGAGCTAGGGTGATGAAAAGTGTTCTCGACACACCCAAGTAAGAAAAGAAGGAAGGAAGGAACTAATAATGAAGAAAAGAAAGAAGAAAGAAAAAGGAAGGAACTAATGAAAGAAAGAAGGAAGGAAGAAAGAAAGGAAGGAATTAATGAAGGAAAAATAAAGGAATGAAGGAACAAAAAAGTAAGGGGAAAAAGAAGGAAGGAAAAAGGAAGGGAAGGAACTAACGAAGGAAAAAAGGAAAGAAGAAAAGAAGGAAATAACAGAGGAAAGAAGGAATGAAGGAACTAATGAAAGAAAGAAGGGGAAAAAAGAAGGAATGAAGAAACCAATGAAGGAAAGAAGGAGCTAACAAATGAAAGAAAGGAGGAAGAAAAAAGGAAGGCATTAACGAAGGAAAGAAGAAAAGAAGGAACTAATGAAGGAAAAAAAGGATGAAAAAGGAAGGAATTAACGAAGGAAAGAAAAAGAAGGAAGGAATTAAAGAAGGAAAAAGGGAAGGAAGGAACTAACGAAGGAAAGGAAGTGGAAAGAAGGAACTACCAAAGGAAAGAAGGAAGGACGAAAAGAAGGAAGGAAAGAACTAATGATGAAGAAAAAAGAAGGAAGAAAAAGGAAGGAACTAATGAAGAAAAGGAAGAGGAAGGAAGGAACTACCGAAGGAAAGAACACTCACAGAAATGATTCATGGCACAAGTAAGTTTTATACATTTAAATCTACTTGATTTTATTTAAAAACTCATTTTTTTTATATTTATGCATTAAAATGAAAGATTATATACATCATTTAATAAATTATCTACTTTATTGAATGTAATTAGTATTACTTACTAACATTGTTTAAATAATCAAAGATATAAAAAGATATAAAACAATCAAGATTATATTATATAAATTTGTGTGACTGGTTTACATAGAAGTTATGTGAATTTAAATGGGTGAAATTGTCATGCGCATGCGCAGAACCTCACACAACGCGCATGCTCAGAACACACACACATCGCACATGCGCAGAGCCTCATTTTTGAGCGCGTTTGCTGCTTCTCTTGGGAAATATCTTCTTAACAGATACCAGTAAGTATGTTTTTTTAATCATAATGCATGAAGTTGGTTGGTATCAAAATGTTTTATAACAGGCGATTTGGATATTGACTCAGCTCGTGTTAGCTAACGGTAGAGCTAGCCAACTAATATAAGTCTTAGCTAGCGGCTAGCTACAATATAATTTTAAATTTTCGTTCGAGACAATCGCGTGCCGTGGAAGTAAAGATTCGCAGGTAAAAGAAAGGTGGGGGTACGCTGGGTTTCTTTCCCCCAGTTGCTTCTTAGCAGCTAGGAGATACACGAGTGAGTCGCAGCTCATGTGTCCGACGGCAGCCTTCTCTGGTCGGACTGTCTGTCGTAGTCCAGCCTCCTGCTCAGGGCCTATGAACCAGAGCTATGAACTAGCCACTTCACTGTTAGCTCAGTGTCTGTTAGCAATATACAGTACTGTAGGTCATAAACCACACGGCCGAATTTCTTTAAACTTGAACGTAATTACTTCGTGGTCATTTACAAACTATGAGCTGTATTCGAATTTTGAGCTAAAATTCGATTTATTTATAATTTATTTGCGCAGTGCATAACACATAACCACAAGACAAACGGAGATTTTTCTTTAACGTTTAAAAATCACAGAACCTGTCTCAACAGGTTTAATAACATTGAGTATGTCTCTTAAAAGAACGCGGTTCTAGTGAGTATCACATACAGGCTAAAACTCTTTGCGTAAGTTGCTTTTAATCCGATTTTGTTAGATGCTACTCGCAAGCTAACGGTTAAGCTAAAGGCTAAGCTAGCGGGCGTCAACAGCGCCTCTATAGCGGCCACGAAGAGTAATTACAGTCACTTTGTGATAAAAACAAGCAGAACATTTACACAGAATAGATGATGAAACCTAGTCTGCATTTAATGTAAAACAACATATTTTAAAGTTATTCTGTGCACTCCAGTTTATTTTAAATAAAACGTTTAAAATAACAAACAAGAAGCATCTTTTGACTTTGTTTTCACAAAAATCAAAACAAAGATGGCAGAACAGATTTGAACATGTCACAGGACAACAAAATCACAGATTTTTATTTAAAGTAACATCTTTAATATGCTGAGCACACAGTGCACGCGATGATTTGGAAGACGTCAAAGTGAAACAATTTAAATCCAGAAGATTTGACCATTGCGTGAATTTATTAAAGCTGCAGTATGTAGCTTTTTTTATGAACATATTTCTTCACTCTGTCACTACCTCCTGACAGACTGATGTTAGCCAGGTAATCTCTGAAAAAAAATAAAAAAAATATTGTCCCCTTGCTTCTCCAGGTGGTAAATAAGCATTTCTAAAAAGAAAAGGTGACCCGCCATTTTCCAGCCAATAAAAACAGAGTTTGTAACCAGCCAATAAAAACAGAGCTTGAATTTGAATCAGCCAATAAAAACAGAGCTTGAATTTGAAATTCAACAGACCACAAGGGGGCAGAGCCACATATGGCTCTGAGGGGGAGGGATCAGAATGCTTTGCCTGTTGAAAATATTTCTAACTGCTGCAGTTCTACAGAAACTGCATACTGAACCTTTAAGGAACGTGAAGGACGCGGGTTCGCGCCCCGGCCCCGGCCACTACACACCTTGGGGTGTCTATGAGTGCACATCTAATTCTCCAGCTCCCCGAGCGCGACTACGCTGCTCGCTGCACCACCTGGTGGTGGTTGGGTTAAAGGCAGAAGACCAATTTCGTCTGTCAAGTATGGGAAACATACACAGATGACAAATGTGACAAATTATTATTACAGGTAGTCCCCGATTTACGAGCGAGATCCGTTACAACGAGGCGCTCGTAAACCGGAAATCTCGTAATTTGGAACGGCCGCCATTTCTCTCGTAAATCCGGAAATCCGCTCGTAAATTGGAACGGTTTTCGCTAGCGCGACTAAAAACACTCTATTTTCATCTAAAAACTACTTTTGAGTGCATAAAAATGATCGGAAACGTGTGTTTATATGCTTAACTAACTAACTGTAGTGAAAAAACACATGAAAACTCAGTATTTTTTTCGTTTTTTCCAAAAATTCGCAGCTCGTAAGTCTGGGACCTCGCAGATCAGAGCGCTCGTAAATCGGGGACTACCTGTATTATTAAGTTCTTGGAACCCTTGTGCTATAAAGTCAGATAAGATTTTTTTTTTAAGGTAAAGTTTTTTTTTTTCATGATGTTAAATTCCTTTTTGTTCTAACAGCTTTCTGCACAACGAACTGACCCTCGTCGAAAATAAGATTCACCTGACTTTGAATTTCAGTGATAAAAGGTATTGCAAATTTTGTCCCCAAAAGCTTTGGAACATACAGATGTTTGTGCTCCAAATAAATTATAAAAGTAATCATTTTTCTGGTTTGCAGGAAGGAGATGAAGACCAGTTTGGAGAAGTACGAGATGAACACTCAGATGAAGACGGTGAAGGAGAGGAAGCATGTGTGACCACTACACAACCAATGTAAGTGTAGTGTTCTTGTCATTAGTCAGTACTTCAGCCTTTTTATTCAGAATTTTTTTTATTGTTAATTAATTCCTGTTTATGTAGTTTGGTGGAACAGGTGATGTGATGACTGTGAAGAAAAAAGATTTACATCCTCGAGACATCGATGCCTTTTGGCTCCAGCGTCAGTTCAGTCGTTTCTAACACTTTGAGATTTTTGTTAATGAAAAGTGCGTTATAAATTAAATTCATTCTTATTCTTATTATTCTATGACGATGCCATTGTCTCTCAAAAGAAAGCTGATGAAGTCTTAGAAATCCTCAAGGTTTGTCTGTCGACATTTGTTGATAGTTGACTTGTGCCCACACACACACAGATCTTTTGGACACCCTTTTTCTCCTGTTTTACAGACTGCCAGTGATGACAGAGAATGTGAGAATCAGCTGTTGTTGGGCGTCAACACATTCGATTTCATTAAAATCCTCCGTCAACACCGTCGCATGAGTAAGTCAAGTCTGGCTGGATGAAAGTTTGCTGCAACGTTCTGCCATATTGTTTTTATTTTGAAATTGTTTGTGTCTTTTCACACACACACACATAGTTCAGTATTGTACCATGCTGGCGAGCACTCAGAGTGAAGCATACAATGAACGTATCATAGGGAAAATGGAGTCGGATCAGGAGCTGTCAAAGATTCTCTACCAGGTTCAGGAGACAGAGAAGGAGGACATCATTCGGGTAAGAATTCCTGTTTGTGAAGTTATGCCATAAAACCATTTGTCTGTGTGGACCATCACAGCTCGGTTTTGTTTTCTAGGAAGAACAATCTCGCAGGGAGAGGGTGAGGAAGTCTTAGATTTTAGATTAGATTTTAGTGGTCAAGGTTAGGATCACATAGCCAATCATTCTGTTCTCTTTATATTCCAGGACATTGAATCCAGAGAGGCTGAGGCAGACATTGCGGAGAAGACCATGGGCATCTACACTGTCCGAGCAGAGGGTCGTGGTCCTGATGGTCCAGGTAATGGACGCTTTGCTGATGTTGGTGTTGTGCATGCTACATACATACATGCATGCTACATACATACGTACTACATACATTCATACTACATACATACAGAATACATACATACATGTTACATACATAACACATATATACAGTGCTTTAAAGAAATTTCTTCAAATGAACATTCACTTGGCCTAAGGATGAGCTGCTTAGATTTTAGTGGTCAAGGT
>JBBPBX010005294.1:0-48904 GCA_038048925.1 Garcialebias charrua
GTGAGTGTTTTATAACTTTAAACATATTTCCAGTGAGTCATGCAACTCTCTGAGCGTTTTTGGACTGAAAAACCACCGGAGACTTCAGCAACAGCCGAGAGGTTTTTCTGAAAAAAAAAAAAAGATGGAGGGAGGACTCGGAGCGGCCCCTTTCTCTGAAGAAAAATACATAAACATTTGTTAGCTGTAAATTATAGCATAGGTGTGTCTCAGTCTAACGTTTTCTAACTAAAATGTTATTTAATAATCTGCTGTAAAGATAGTTTGGCGCTTGGTGCTGTTGCACGCGCGTGCGGGACGACAACAACAAGGAAGAAGGCGTGCGGTCGTTTATCTGAAATTTAACAACAAAAAGCTCCTAAAGAATTGTTTGTTAGCTGTAAATTATAGCAGAGTTGTGTGTCAGTCTATCATTTGCTTATTAAATGCACTTTAATGGTCAAATTCACCGGGGTGGTGCAGCTGTTTTTGGTTTAGTCAGAATAAATGGAAACGGTTATATCTGTCCAAAAATGGTTTATAAATATCTGAAAAAATTCTATAAATATGTCACTTTGGCCTATAAGTCCCAGGGCATGTAAATATTGCTAAAAACAGAGACTTACAGGCAGAAATATACAGTACAGCAGTTATTATTTTCCCCCCTCTATTTGAATTGTGCATGTGTTCAATGATGAATTATTTTAAACTTTTCTGGTTTTAAGTTTCAAGTTTTTTGTTTGCCATTAGAGATATGTTGTGTGTGTGAAAAGTTAAATAACTATTTGCCGTGGGTTAGATTTAAATAACAAGTAGGTCAGTGCTTTTATTGAGGCAAGAAGCAACTTGATGTATCCAGCATACAAAAATTGTTATAAAACTACATTTACTACCAAACTTTAGGAAGAAAATTACAGTAATTTATCACTTTACTATTAGTTGCTCTGAACTGAAATACAATGGTTCCAGCTCAGTGTTGTAGTAGTATTAAAAATATTGTAATGGCATTAAAATTATATTAATAGCTATTAGAATTAATTCAAGAAATTCTGTATATACCCTATCTTAACAAATGAGGCTCACACAGTTACGTCGTCATTACTTGGCATCAATGGTAACTGTACTTTGTTTCTGTTTTTGCACTCTTTTTTTGATGCAGACAGTGTCCATGAAGAAGAAGGCTCTTCAGATTCTGTTTCTGACTCTCCAAGCCTTCCCACTTCAAACCCTTCCCCGACCACTGAAGCTCCAAGTACAGCTTCAAGGAATTCTACATCCACTCCGCCGGTCAACACGCAGCAGAAAGGCACCACCCAACACCCCTTACTAGGTATGAAGCAGCACCAATCGTGTCTAACATCACGTTGATAGTAATTTTGTGTTGTGTTTACTATTTTCTTGTAAAACAACGTACATGTAGTAAAACTACATTATCAATTATTCATTTGTGTTAATGATAAAATGTATTATTCATTTATTACTTTAACTTTCATTCATAAAGTTTATAATTCATATTATTCAGTGTTTTTTTATGTTATGATTTATGATGGCATTGTTCTTTTTATAAATTCACACAAACTCTTGAAAAAGAATACATGTCATTTGTTTATACACACTTGCTTACCACCATAAAGGTGCAAGATTGCTTTATGAAGAGAATCACATTCCTGATGTTACGATCAACATTCAAAATTAGCAGGAACTAAAACTTCAATAACGTATTTAAAAACTGTATCATTCTGTACTTCATTGTCTAACAACCATTTTCTTGTTTGTTCTATCTAGGTCATAGAAAGCGCAAAGCGACAACTGTAGCAGAAAGCTTTGTTACAGCTCAGACTGAACAGGAGGAGAAGAACCGGGCACAGCGAGAGGAACACTTCCGGTTAACCATCGAGGAAGCCCAAAAAGCACGCGAGGCCGCTGCTGCGGAGAGTCAACGCCAAGCTGCGGAGAGTCAACGCCAAGCTGCAGCAGCGAGGGAGCAGGAGGAAGCCATTCTGAGGGAGGAAATTGCTTTAAGAAGAGAGGAAGCAGAACTGCGGAGGGAGGAAGCAGCACAACGAAGGCAGGAGGCTGACCAGAGGGCTGCTTTCAATCAAGCGCTCCTTGGGGTGCTGGAAACGGTTGCCCGTTCCATGGCAAACCGATAAGTTACGAGAAATGTATATTTCTAAACCTTAAAAAAAAAAAAGCTTGTTTTGTATGCCTTAATTTTTAATAAAAACACAACTGTAAGTCGTGCTTCCATCTTATCTTCAAAAGTGAAGCGCTTACAGCATTTTTGTTGTAAGTCAATAGTGTAGGATAAGCAAAGTAACTTTGTTTATTTTTAACCTATAACGACACTGGTGAAGATTCTATGTTATCCTTTACATGTCAAATCCAAACCAAAATAGATTAAAAAAAAACATGACTTTCATTTGAAGCGAAGACATTTCGCTAATCATCTGAGGAGCAATCTCTATTTAATGAAAAATGGAGTGTGTGAATAAAGTTATAAAGCTGTGGTGTTCTGTAAGCTTGCATAATGGAGATTGTTCGGCATGTGCCAATCTCCATAACCAAAGCTCACGGCAAAGCACAGCTTTATAACTTGAATCACACACACACTATTTTTCATTAAATAGACAAAGGTCCTCAGATGATTAGTGACAGTTACAAATAAGGAGTAGCTTTTCTATTGTTTTCTTTTATCTGTAATGAGTAATGGAAATTGGAGCCATATTACAGTATCTCAATGTTTTGTAAATCAATCTACATGGCTGTGCAGTTATAAAGGTGTAGGATTTGTGTAATCCGTTTATAATCATCCTCATTCAGTAGTTTCTCCATCATGGCATCTCAAACACCTGTGGCCTGATGTCCATCCTGTGGATCCAGCAGCCTCTGCAGCATGTTTACTCAAGGTCAAAAAATATCTCCGTGAGTTTGACTGGTAAAATGGAGCACAGCAGGATATAAATTTAAAACACTATCTCCATGTTTTTCAAATCATGTAGTTTTTTAATGGATATAGGATCAAATAGAAGTTAAAAAAAAGCCTAGCCTCCTCTTGCTAAACATCACTTCAATTGTTCAGATAATGTGCGATAGCTTAATTTAATAAGCTGCAAGGTTAAGCATAACCACTAAAAGGTTTTTTCAGAGTCCAATGTAATGTAGTTTATTAATAAGTAATGAACTAATTGTAAGGTTTAATTTTTGTATATACACAAATATATATAATTCAACTTCAAACAAACGTTATTTATCCCAGAGGGAAATTCAATGTAACTCTTCATCCTGCCTTCAGTAAAGAGTTGTTCTAGATGCTGATGGCTGTGGGTGGCCATGGGCTTGTAGGTTTTGTTTCTTTGTTAAACTACAAGAGTAAAGAGTTATTAAAAATCTGCAGCCACTACAAAATGCAGTTTTTGACCTTGAGTAAACATGCTGCTGAAGCTGCTGGCTCCACAGGATGGACATCAGGCCACAGGTGTTTGAGATGCTATAATGGAGAAACTCCTGAATGAGGATGATTATAAACAGATTACACAAATCCTACACCTTTATAACTGCACTGCCATGTAGATTGATTTACAAAACATAGAGATAATGTATTATGGCTACAATTTCAAGTACCCATTACAGATAAAACAAAGTATGTGATTTAAGCACAGCAGCAGTGTTTGTTTTGCCATTTTTACATGAACCTGGTAGTAATGCATGTCTGTACTGTATATTAAAAAACACTAGAACAATTATTAACACTTTTATTTTCACACTAGAACAATTATTAACACTTTTTTTTTCAAACCAACACTTTAACGTTGTTCACTTGTGTTTAAGAAATACTGGGGAGATGAAAACGATTATGGGGTGGAATTAATATCAGTTTCCGCTCATGAGGTACTCCATCAGAGCATCTCTGACACCAAGGCCATGTTCTCCAACGCCCTGCTCTACATCTTGCAGGACAGCGACTGGGAGGGGCTGTGCAGCTGGTTCTACATGAAGTTCATCAAAGGTCTCTCCATGATTTTCACAGAGGTTATGCAGAGCACAACAGGCCAGCACCATAGACTTCACAAGATGGAGATCACAGTCATTTCTTTTCAGAAGACAACGCCATCTTCCCTTCAGCCGGCCAAATGCATTCTCCACAACAACACGTGCACCGCTAAATGTCTGGTTGTACGTCTGCTGTGCAGCAGTTAGTCTTCCCGTGTCTGGAAATGGTTTTAATAGCCAGTTTTGCAATGGATATGCTGAGTCACCCAGGATGTAGTATCCAGTGGTTGCTGTGCCAATGCGTCCGTTATGAGCTGGGAAGAGGTTGCCCCGCATGGCAAGCTCCCACAGCGTGGACAGTCTGAGAACTCGGGCATCATGAAGGCTTCCTGGCATTCCAACAAAAACATTCCAGAACAGTCCTTTTCCATCCACCACAGCCTGAAGGATGATGGAATGCCAACCTTTTCTGTTGAAGTAGTCTGTGTGATATTGTGGTGGGGCAATTATCGGTATATGGCTGCCATCAATCGCACCCACACAGTGCGGGAGCCCCCATCGGCTCTCAATGTAAGTGGCCATTTCTGCGAACCTCTCTTCAGTAGGCATGCGGATTTGTTCTGGGACAAGCAATGTCTCTGCTGCCACACAAAACTCACGCACACACCTGCACACCGTCATGAGGCCGACTCCAAAAAGATGTCCAACACTACGGTACTCTGAACCTGTTGCAAGTTTCCACAGAGCTATAGCCACTCGCTTCTTTACCGGCACACATTGGCGGTACGTTGTGTTCTGCCTCTCCAGGGCTGGGCGTAGTTTGTTGCACAGATAGTTAAAGGTTTGTTCTGACATCCTGAAGTTATGCAGCCACTGAGCATTTGTGAAACCTGGAACAATAACATCCCACCACTGAGATGACCTGTTAAATTCCCACACTGTAGGCCTTCTGCGTGTAGAAAAAATTAGCCGAGTTAGCTGGAGATTCATCTGAAACACACACACACAGCATGGATTACTAAACAGTACTTTATCCATATTTACATACTTTCACTCTCTGTTTTATATTCCAACAGTAAGGCCCCACTACAGCAGTTAGCATTAGCTTACCACACGTCCTGCAGCTTGCATCCTGTCTGCTATGGAAACTTCATTTAAACGTTCAAAAACTCTACTTTGCTCAAGACTGTTCAGAGTGTTTTGTGTGGATAAACGCAGCCTTTCCCTGGTTCGGATTGCTGTTAAACGTCTGAACAGAAGTTCTCTTCGACGCCTGAATATATCTTGTCTTCTGCGATTGAAAATCGCTTCCCTCCCAACTCTGCTCAGTTCTTCTACGCTTTGAAAAAGCAACAGGCAAAGCAGAACGTTGAAAAAAGCAACGAGGTCATCCATTTTGTTGTGTGTTGTTTTCCCCAGCTCTTCTTCTTCTATTGTTAGTGGTGGTTCGTAAAGAGCTTAATGTATCACTAGCGCCACCAGCTGGTTAGAAGCGTTGATATTAACGATCCACCCACTGCAGGAGAACTACCCGCCCACTGCAGGAGAACTTCACGCCCACTAAAGGGGTCCTAATGCGCGCATGGATACAGAAATAAACCGGTCCCATAGGAACTGGCCCAAACTAGCCACAATGGGACCTTACAGGAACCAGACCTGTTGATAAGAGGCAAAAGAGACATGTCTGTGGGACAAAGAGCTGTGGAGCTGCAGGTTGATGTGTCTTCATGGATCACTGGGCCTGCGATTGGAAAGTTGCTGGTTCAACTCCCTGGACCAACAGCATTAAAATGTGGGTGGGAAAGAAGAAACACCCACACCTTCCCACTGAGCAAGGAGACGTCTATATGACGTCTTTTTCAAGTCATTTCTGCACGTCGAAATCAGGTCCCTGGAAGGTCCAAAACGTTACGCCAGATGACGTCTTTTTTCGACGTTTAAAATACGTCTTTTTCCGACGTCCAACAGACGTCTATATTCCTGACGTCTAAAAGGCGTCTACATCAGACGTCTATATTCCTGACGTCTAAAAGGCGTCTACATTCGACGTCTACCTGACGTTATTAACTTACTGTATTTAGCTTATTCTAATTAGGCTATTATATTTAAATTATTTTAGTCACTTTACATGCTGCTTGTTCATGCTATGCATATAAAAAGTATAATGAATCTACTTTAAAATTGCGTTGAGGCAAACAAATCTAGGGAAATACATTTGACCATCCGCAGCTTTAAAATCCTACAAACAGTTGGATTAAGTTTTACAAATCACTCCATAAATTTTACCTTTATCCTGTTTATTTAACACAATTTAAAGGAACAGCATAACACATAAAATTGAGAATTCCACCTTTGGTAACTTTAAAAAAAAGCTTTACATTACAGAACTTATAACTGGTGGCAACACAAAATACACAAACAAATCTATAAAAGTACACAGCTCACTTTGGTCTGTACTTCACATAAATTTTTTTTTTAACATGCCTTCATTCTTCGGCCGTACTCAACATAAACAATAATAATTTTTTAACATGCCTTCATTTTTCTTTTTGATATAGCAGGCAGTAACAAGAGAAATAAAAAAGCTGTATAAAATTACAGTCCCCTCACCACAAAAATAATTGGTAACACTTTATAATAACTACACACTATTAAGCCTTATTTAAGCATTAACAAACTTTTAATTAACAATGAAAACATCATTAATTAAGGATGATTCACACTTAATACACTATTAATTAACACACTTGTTAACGCTTTATACATAAAGAATAATGAGTTCCAAAACCTACGTACTCAATGTTTATTCATGCTTAATAACTCATGAATTAACTATGCTATCTATATTTGTAAATGCACAAATTAATGTGCTTTCACCACATGTATTAAATGCGTACTAATTGTTAAATAATGTTTGAATTCACTATCTATTAATCCTGCAATGCATCATTAATTAAGGCAGTTGCTAGTAGTTACTTAAGTGTATTTGTGAACCATTCTAAAGTGAAGACTATTCATGCTTTATTAAGGCTTTGTTAATGTTTCATAAATCCTAAATAGCCACAAGTTATTTTTCCCTTGTGGAAATCAGACAAAAATGAATTCACTATCTATTAATCCTGCAATGCATCATTAACTAAGGCAGTTGCTAGTAGTTACTTAAGTGTATTTGTGAACCATTCTAAAGTGAAGACTATTCATGCTTTATTAAGGTTTTGTTAATGTTTCATAAATCCTAAATAGCCACAAGTTATTTTTCCCTTGTGGAAATCAGACAAAAATGATTTCACTATCTATTAATCCTGCAATGCATCATTAATTAAGGCAGTTGCTAGTAGTTACTTAAGTGTATTTGTGAACCATTCTAAAGTGAAGACTATGCCCAGCTGTTTATCCGCGTTTTAACATGTTACATCGGTGTCCATCAAACATCTGAGGCTGCCAGGCACACATGGATGCGAGCTCCCGGCCCCAGCAGGCGTCTCGGACCGCCACCAGTCGGGTCCGTTAGCATTAGCATGTTAGCTCGTGGTCCCTCCACTAAATCTTGCTGTCTGCTGCTTCACGCGTTCCACAGCGTCTTTGTCCTTGGTCTATCTGTCCCTACGCAAAACCGCCGTTCAGCTGCAGCGCATGTGTCCGCGCGGAGCAACCTCTGAACCAACAAGGTTTGGCTGTCGAAGCCGGAGCTAACCGAAGCTAAGAAACATAGCGACCGGAAACTGTCGGAAACTACCGGAAACTGCGTAATTCGGCTTAAAAATAACAATAAAAAATAATTGTGATAATAATACTTTATTTATATACCCAGTTAAAACAACCACAGCTGCAACAAAGCTGAAATAAAGCTTTATAAATAAAGTATTATTTAGCCACAAGTTATTTTTCCCTTGTGGAAATCAGACAAAAGTTAAATAAATAAATAAAAATAATAATTTTAAAAAATAATTTAGGTTTAAATGTTCTTTATTTCAGCTTTGTTGCAGCTGTGGTTGTTTTAACTGGGTATATAAATAAAGTATTATTATCACAATTATTTTTTATTGTTATTTTTAAGCCGAATTACGCAGTTTCCGGTAGTTTCCGACAGTTTCCGGTCGCTATGTTTCTTAGCTTCGGTTAGCTCCGGCTTCGACAGCCAAACCTTGTTGGTTCAGAGGTTGCTCCGCGCGGACACATGCGCTGCAGCTGAACGGCGGTTTTGCGTAGGGACAGATAGACCAAGGACAAAGACGCTGTGGAACGCGTGAAGCAGCAGACAGCAAGATTTAGTGGAGGGACCACGAGCTAACATGCTAATGCTAACGGACCCGACTGGTGGCGGTCCGAGACGCCTGCTGGGGCCGGGAGCTCGCATCCATGTGTGCCTGGCAGCCTCAGATGTTTGATGGACACCGATGTAACATGTTAAAACGCGGATAAACAGCTGGGCATAGTCTTCACTTTAGAATGGTTCACAAATACACTTAAGTAACTACTGTACTAGCAACTGCCTTAATTAATGATGCATTGCAGGATTAATAGATAGTGAAATCATTTTTGTCTGATTTCCACAAGGGAAAAATAACTTGTGGCTATTTAGGATTTATGAAACATTAACAAAACCTTAATAAAGCATGAATAGTCTTCACTTTAGAATGGTTCACAAATACACTTAAGTAACTACTAGCAACTGCCTTAGTTAATGATGCATTGCAGGATTAATAGATAGTGAATTCATTTTTGTCTGATTTCCACAAGGGAAAAATAACTTGTGGCTATTTAGGATTTATGAAACATTAACAAAGCCTTAATAAAGCATGAATAGTCTTCACTTTAGAATGGTTCACAAATACACTTAAGTAACTACTAGCAACTGCCTTAATTAATGATGCATTGCAGGATTAATAGATAGTGAATTCAAACATTATTTAACAATTAGTACGCATTTAATACATGTGGTGAAAGCACATTAATTTGTGCATTTACAAATATAGATAGCATAGTTAATTCATGAGTTATTAAGCATGAATAAACATTGAGTACGTAGGTTTTGGAACTCATTATTCTTTATGTATAAAGCGTTAACAAGTGTGTTAATTAATAGTGTATTAAGTGTGAATCATCCTTAATTAATGATGTTTTCATTGTTAATTAAAAGTTTGTTAATGCTTAAATAAGGCTTAATAGTGTGTAGTTATTATAAAGTGTTACCGAAATTTGCGAGGTAAGAGGGTTCCCCTTTACCCTGAATACCTGTAGAGAAAAACGGATCAATTTCGAGAGACCAGCTGATCAAATCCATATTTAAACAATTTGGAAGGTTTGCAAAAAAAGGGGGGCTCTGAAAAAGGTTCACAAGACAAAGAGCAAAGCAGGGACGGGCAAGGGACCAAGCAGAGGAGACGGCGGGTTTGGATGTTGTCAGTCCATACAATGGGCGTTATCAACTGTGTGTAGTGGCAGGGAAACTGACTTGGGACCCGAAGGACCCAGGTTCGAACCCCAGTCACGGCATAACTTGTGGTGTGTTTGAGCAGCACACCTCATCCCCATTGCTCCCCGGCGCGCTTTCTATAGCTGCCCACTGCCCCACCTGGTGGTGATTGGGTTAAATGCAGAGTCAAATTTCGTCTTGTATGGAAACATACACAGATGACAAAAATGTGACATTATTATTATTATTATCATCCCCATTCGTAGCAGTGAATAGGTCACAATCTACCTACTAGCATGTTTAACAGAACGTTATCAGAATTGTTATCGCTGTGAGTAGGCAGCGTGTTTCCGTAAACACGGAAGTGTAGCGTTTTTGTTTTTTTCAGCTTATGTAACCGTTTTCCTCAACCTAACCTTAAACCTGACCCAGAGGACCAACCCTAAACCTAACCCCCTTACCTTGTGCCTAAACCTAACCAAGACCCTAAACGTAACACCAGAGGCTTTAGTCGAGACTTTAAGACTGCTAAAGACGGAGCCTGCTGTCATCGCTTGTAATGGTGACAACGTATCTTTAAACCTACTAGTAGGTACAGTAGGGGCATTCTGACCGCTAGGTATGGGGGTGAGAATAATTGATAAGGGCCATTTTATGGTTGATAACATCCGAAGCGGGTGGAGGAGGACGCGTCTGCCTTCCACCGAGAGCAAGCGAGAATGAATTTATGAATTTATTCCCACTTCGTTCCTGATGTAGTTGATGAAATCACCTGTACGTTTTTCATTCTGACCCCCCAACAATAAACTGGCAAATTAAACTGGTTGGGATCTATAAACAACAGTAGGTGTTAGATGTTGCCATTCAGAGGTAGGCTGATGATCTAAATAGGCTTGAGCCTCGTAGTAAATCCTGCAGAGCCTTCAGGATCAGAATCCAAAGTGTGGACTTCACCTTGGTGATTCATCTGGAGCTGTTTCTGTTCTTCTTTGTTTGCAGGAGAAGCGGATAGCATCACTGGACGCTGCCAACGCTCGTTTGATGAGTGCTCTCAGTCAGCTGAAGGAACGTTATAGCATGCAGACCCGCAACGGGCTCTCCCCCACCAACCCCAGCAAACTGCAGATTACAGAGAATGGAGAGTTCAGAAGCAGCAGCAACTGTTAGACGGACTGAGTTTCTGTGTACAGATGTTCAAAGACAGGATGTGGAGGAGCTTCAGAGACACTGGGGGGCATGAGCGGACTACATCTGCAAGGTGTTTAGAAGGCGGTGTGGGCGTGAGGAGCAGCGTGACAGGCAGATCACCTGACGGAGGAGGCGGGGCCTTTGTTATCACAGTGACTGACAGAGGCGGGGCTTGTATACAAGGACTCAGCCGTCCATCACTCTGTCCAGTCGCTGGCACAAACCACTACATGACCACCTCTAGAAAAGGTCTCCATAGCAACCATCATGTCCTCCTCTCCTTCCTGACGGCCGAGCGGAGTCACTAAACCAACAGCTTTTCTCTTCAGTCGTCTCCAGAGGGTTTCTTTCCAAGGCTTATTTGAAAGCATTCTTAAAAACCAAATAGGATCTTTACTTCCTGTTCAACTCATGGGTTTGTTCCTTGACCGCCCCAAATGCAGAGCACTTTGTGAAAAGCTATTGGTACATAAAAACGCCTTAACTAGGAACACACCTCGACATTAACAACCCACCTCCGCTTTTCTCCAAAAAAGGCACAACTTATACTGTGGATTTGTAAAGAATGCAGCAGTAAACTGCAAACGCGTTGATGTATTATAAAAATCTAAGTAAATGTGATATTATATTAATGACATTTAATATTGATGTATGCAGCTTTTTCCTTCTTTAAACACATATACTTATATTTGATAAACAGATCCCTTTATTTAGGAGTGAAATCTAGTTGTATTTTTCTTCTCTGATGATGAGATTGTAGTGCGTTTCATCGTTTGGACCCTGGAGGAAGGGACCACACCAAGCAGTGATCCTAAGAACATCTACAATGTTCCACCCTTCATGCACAGTCAGGTGGTTCGTTGTTCTTCTGGACTGTGGGGGGTGTTCTCTTGTTGCACATGGGAGCTTTGAGAGGAGCGGACATGCTCTCCCTCACACTAACACTGGAGCAGTCTTTCCTCTCTGCTTTATTTGTTCATGGTGATGAAGCTGCATCCTAACTGGGACTCTTTACATCTTCGAGCCAACATCTCCTCCCCATCTGTTCTTTTCTTACCATCCAATCTTCTTCTGAATGTAAAGGCAGTGTCTGGTCCTTCTTATGACTCCTGTCATCATTAGCATCAGTATTTTGCGCACTTGTATCCCCATTTTTCTTACCTGTAACAGATTGGAGGTGTGAGGCTCTGCATGTTTCAGAGATAGGCTTAGGATCGGGTCGGACCATGACAGACACCACATGTAGATTTATAATGGAGTGTATCTTGAGAAGGGACAGTCTGGGAAGATGTAAATAAAATGCTAACACTATTTTAGCTAACATTAACAGAGCTTTTTGTATGTTTCTCGTGCTCAGACTCTGCTGTCTGATCTGGATGTTGTAAATAGTCCGTTCTCACTGGCTAGAAGTGTACAGTTAACCGGATTTCTCTGGTAATGCTCTAACCCTTACCACGGCCCAAACCCTGATTGCAGAGGAGTTTGACACTCCAGACGGATGCCTTTCTGGTCTCAGGCCGAGCCAAGTCCGACAAGATGCGAAAGCACAATCCTGTAACGCTCATCAGTCTGAACGGTGGATTTGTAGAAATCAGAAAACCTGTTTTTGGTACAACCCTTATTCTGTTAACGAAAACAACATGCAGTCATTTGCAAATGTCATTAACCCACATTTTATTCACACCAGAACATAAATATATCAAAATAAGGTCATTTTGAATTTGATGGCAGCAACACATCTCAAAAAGTTGAGACAAAGGCATCTAAAAGATTTTAAAGTGTTCAGTGAAGATACAGTACAGTCAAAAAGCATTGTACAAGGTTATTTAGCAACAAGCCAGGAAGGGGACTGGATATAAAAAGAACATTTTAGAAAAGATGAATCTCTCAGAGTGGTATGGTGGGACTGTTGGTAGAGCTGCCATCTTTCTGGGTGGAGTTTGCATGTTCTCTCCGTGCATGCGTGTTTTCTCCAGGTACTCCAGTTTCCTCCCACAGACCAGAAACATGCATGTTAGACTGATTGGTAATTTTAAATTGTCTCTAGGTGTGAGTGAGAGAGCTAATGGTTGTCTTGTTTTTTCTCTGTGTCCCTGTGATGGACTGAAGACCTGTCCAGGGTGTCCCCAGTCTCTCGCATAGAGACAGCTGGACATGGGCACCAGTGACCCCCGCAACCCAAAAAGGAAGAAGCGAGTAAAGATGATGGATGGATGAATCCCTCATAAGTAATGTTAAGCAGAGGTTCAGTCCAGTCTGCTAAAAGCAGAGGTTCAGTCCAATCTGCTAAAAGCATCTCAATTATGGGGAAATCTCGGAAAAATGTTACTTAACTGAAGATTGAACTTTGAGCCTCCAATCATCCATATTTTAAAAAAATCTCCAAAAGTCATGAAGAATCTGTAGAAATCTCTTCATGAATGATCTTTGGGCCCTCAAGCAGCACTGCATTGAAAACTGGTCGAGTTTTGTTCTGAGCATCATTGCATGAGGGTGCATTAGTGCCTGTAGTGGGGGTAGCTTACACATCAGAAAAGGTTTTTAAAGTTTTAGAACAGCATATGCTGTAAAGTCAGACTTGTTTGGAAGGTCAGATCAGTGTCCCTGACTTCCAAAGTTAGAGTCCTGTGTGCACTTGTTTTGTCAGTCCTTCTCTGTACCACAGAAACCTGGACTCTGAACGCTGAGATACAGAAAAAAATATGTATAATGCATTTGAAATGACCTGCTACAGTCACCTGCTTCAGGCCCACTGCCTCCCACACTACACATGCTGAGACCCGCCATAGAGTCCATGTCCTCATTGACAAGCACGAGTAAGTTCTGATACATCTGCATCAGGAAGAAGAAATTGAATTGTTTTGTCCTTGTAGTGAGGCCCAAAGGAACTCTGTCAAACGTGATCCTTCAGGGAAAAGCTGAAGGAACTTGTAAAACAGGACTTCCTTCTCAACAATGAGCACATGACGTCCATTGATGTACGTAGCTCCCTTTCAGTGTCCTCAACCTGCAGAAGACCAGGTCCAGGCGGATGTTGCTGTTGAATGTTTCTACTGTCCCCACAGCAATAGGCTAAAGGACTGATGATGAGGATGCTACACAGTGTATTTTCCATTGCAGCAGGACTGGACCGGACTCTTCATACTTTGTAGTAGAAGAGTCTGGGTGCTGAACTGGCCTGCCTGCAGCCCAGACCTCTCACCCACTGAAAACATTTGATGCATTATAAACAGAACTATAACAGCTAGACTCTACATCAGAGAACAGGACAACATTCCCTCTGAAACCCCAGCAGGTCTCCTCAGTTCCTGGACATTTACAGACTGTTGTTCAGGACTGGAGTCAAACGGTCCTGTTCAAACTTTGTGTGGTGCTGCCAGCAAATTCACAATTACCTTGAATTTCTAAAAATGGTGCAGGTAAACTGAAATATGTTGTATATTTATTATATTCCATTTCATTCCGTTTTCAATTACATTTTATGCAACGTCTAAACTTTGTCAAAATTGGGGTGGCATTTTAAAAATATAGCAAATTTTCCCAATGACAAACTACATTTTTAATAAAGCTCATGCATAAAAGTTTACATCAGACCAACAATTTGTTTAGTTGTCGAGCCAAAACCAAACCAGAACTTTTCTCACCAGATGACCTTCAGTCCTAAAAGCTGTCTCGGGTTTGGGTTTTTAAGCTAACCTGCAGACTGAAGCCAGACTGTGATACTTTTGTAAGGAGCAACGACAATAATAACAGCGTCTAAACTATTTCAAATATAGATTACAAAAAAAGTTTTAGTTCTAATTTCTAATCAACCAGTCGCAGATAGTCGTTACTAAATCTGAGTTCTGCTGGTGCCAGTTACTACCCCGTACAGGTAAACAGAACCTATAATCATATAAAGACAGTCAGAGAGGCCACGCCCTGTTTCAGCAGGACAGTTTTCTAAACCAGTACACAGAAAGTCAATTCAGTTTATTTATACAGCACTGGCTCAGGATGAGCGGCCGTCTGCTTCGACTGGTTTGAGAGGACAGGAAGTAGAAACAGACACAGAATAAACACAGTGGTCCAGGTGTACTTTCTATTGGAGGAAAGACAAAAAAACATTTTAAAATAGAAATAATGAGCAAGTAAAGACAGCAGCAGAATGAGGAAATGTGGTCAATCTGTTCTCTAGTAGTCTAAACCTATACGTGTATGTACCCAGGCCTTCCTTACAAAAGAGATCTGTGATCTCACTGGAATTTGTCTGGTTAAATAAAGGTTAATAATAATGATTTTGGAAACTCTAGTCTGAAATGATCTAAAATTAATCCCAAGGGTCACAAAAGCACACAACAGGTTCCTCCAGTTTATTTATTTAATAAAAACAGCTTTTGAAAATATTATTGCTAAGATGTTTACATTGTAACATACTTTAAATATATACAGTATACTGTATACAGTATATCACTTGTATACGGTAATTGTTCCATTGAAACTTTACAACCTAGAATTTATTTCTAACTAATCATACAATTTGTTAAGCATCTAAACAGGTGAAATGTTCCTGCTGATTATTAAATTATTATTTAATATATATATTTTGTATATAAATAATTAAACAAGCAGATTATATTGACTCTTCAGCAAAAGTATCACAGTCAGGTTTTAAACTTGGCCAAAATAAATAAACCTCACTTGTTTCTGTAACTTTAGAACACAGGTCTTCCACTGAGATTAATAAAGAAACCAGTACAGGTAATCATTTATTTTTATGGTATGAGCATGAATTCATTAAACTCAACACAGTTGAACCGATCCAACAACAGAAAATCATCCAAGTATAAAGCTATATGTAAAAGATGTATGTTTTCTATCATCCTGTAGAAAATAATTTTGTAACTATGTTCAAAGTATATAAAGTATTTGCTGGATTCTGCTTCCTTTGATGACAAAACAATAATGTACAGAAGAAATTGTGTTGAGAAAATGTCTGTGCAATTTATGTACATTTGCAGCTAGACCTATTAAAGTTTTATTTAGTTATTTTAAAACGTGAAGTTTTGTTTTATTGTCCGAGCAGCACTGTGTGGAGTTATTTTTTTATTTTTCACAGTGAATTCTAAATAAAGCTCAAATTTAAAAGCCTGCAGGAAGAATCACATGTTCATTAAATACTGAACGAGGCCCAGATTGATCACAGGCAGCCAGAGAGAACATATGTTCAGACTGTGGATCCAACGGGGTGTTTTCTCAGCGAGGCTGACCTACATACTGCCTGATTGTTATTCTCCACAGTTGGAAAGAAAAAAACACAAATGTCCAGAAAAGTGAATGCAAAAATGAATCAATAAAGTCCAGATTTCTTTAAGGCGCAGCAGAAAACAGTTCATTTTATTGTGTTGACAGTTGAACATGACAAAGCTTCAGTATTTTGTATGTTAAAGAAAAGGTCTCCTGGTTTTAATGACTGCCTGCAAGATAATCACTTCTTTAGCCAAGTGGAACAAGAAGCTCCAGGCAAAAGTACAAATTCAAGACCTTTTAGAGGAAAACCAAACACTACTACAACCATCTTTCTCTCACACACACACACACACACACACACACACACACACACACACACACACACACACACAAGCTTCAGAAAGCATTCATACTCCCCTCACTGTTTGAGCCCATGTCGCTGAGCCGAGGAAGAATTTTGAATACTGTCTGTCCGTAGATGTAAGAATGACAACTTGAAAAATAAGTTAGGTACCAACTTCCATTTTGGTGTGTGGCTGCATCTAGGAGTAAGAAAGGTTACCATCAAAAATTGGGTTGACATGTCCATTTCCAAGATGGTCACCATAATATATACCGGTATATATAAATATATATATTATATATGTATGCAGTCCTCTGACTAATCAGCCAGCATGGGTTGAGATGTACCTCCTCAGGAGCTGCAAATGAGGGATGGCTCCTAATCCCTCCACCCTCCCGTGGAATGGGCTGACGGCCATGTTTCCAAGTTGAATGACTCGTTCCTTTTGATCAGTTCTCCACGTTAGCTCTGTGTGTGAGGCTTGTGCCTCTGAAGACTGGGTGCTCGTCTCTGACAAGCAGGGGAGCAGAGGTGAGGGTGAGGGGGGCACAGTGCCTGGGTTCTGATGGGTCGCAGCAGAGTCCTGCTGCAGCTCAACCAGCGCCTGTCCTCAACACTCAACTGAGGTGCCAGCTGAGATTCACACAGGCTGAGCAGTCCTGCTACCTGCTCCCTCAGCACCAGGGATTTGAACCTGCGACCAGCCAAGTAGAAAAAGGCTTCGACAAAGGCCTGCAGTCCCATTCCTGGAAAGAGAAGGGGATGGTTCCATGACAAAAACTAAATACAGCAACGGTATGCTAAATTCACATTTGGGTTCAGTTCAGTTTCAAGGAGGACTCGGTTCGGTTAATTTTCGGTACAAAAAAAGACAAAATAAAGACTTACAAAACGTTTATTTTGAAAATATGCCAAGTAAACAATACGTTTGTATATAAATAACTAAAAGTGACCCATTTGGATGATATTTTAAATAAACAACACTCTTTACAATAAATAAACTATACTAACAATAATAAAAATCTTAATAAATACAATAACAGTCAGAACCAGAACAATAAGCAGCAACAGACTGTTTACAATCTAACTAATCAAGTTTTAAGTTTTTGTCCAAAAAGACCAACTTGTCCACATTTTCTGCCAAAAGCACAGATCTAGTTGCAGTGAAGATCTCCAGCGGTGGAGAACACAGCTCACTAACAACAGTAGCAGCAGTGTGGCTGTATTTGTCCTCATTACTCACAACCTCTTCTTGGACCTGCTCCCACTTGTCCCTGGAAAAGTTCAGAGTTCAGTCATCACAGACTTCTTAGCTGGAGGTGATCTCTGGTGGATTTCCCTGAACAGGAAGAAGACTCAGCTGCTATCTCTGTCCCAGACTGGAAATAAAACACAAAGAGGTTAAAAAAAAGAGTTAGTAAGATTATAACTTTAAATTTAAAAAAAGTTAATTAGATAATAACAATAAAAGAACAATACCTCTTCTTGAAAGGTTGTTATAAGGTGGTTGAATCTCTCTGTCATCATCATCATCATCGTCATCGTCATCATCATGGCTTTAATCTGGTCCAGGGCTTGTTGACAATATCAGTTTTAACCTTTTCATAAAGTGCTGAACTTTTTGAATGAAGTGTTGACATGATGGATGTTGTAGTGGGGCTCGAGAACTTTAAAGTTGGTGCATCAACAACATTCAGACGTATTAGTAGATCCAGAGGTTTAAAAACTCCTACAGTTTGTGTTATTGCTCTGGACCGATCTGAATTACCTGATGAAGGATGTTTAAATGATGCTGCTGTTGGCGCTGTTTGTAACAAGCTGCTTTTCTTGCTTGTAGAAGAGACGTTCACGTTTGGATGTCATTTCAAGAGTGTTAACAAGTTAGACGTGTTGCTGCTGCAGATCCAATCTCCGTGAAACAACATCGACACAGCTTTGGATTTGTTCACGTCTTTTAACTAGAAAGCCATCATGTTACCAAACAGGAGACCGCAACCACAGACATAAATACGTTTACGTTTAAATTGTTTGCCTATTACCGCAACGCGATGCTAGGCTGCTAATGCTACGTGCTGCAAGATAATAGCACTGTGCTTAAACGCCCTTAGGAATTTTAGTTCCGCAGCACATGATCTTTCGTTAATAAAATTTAATGAGTGAAAAATAACCGAAACGGCACGCAGGTGGACCCAACTGAACGTGACGTACCGAAACGGTTCAATACACCCACGTGTACTACTGTTACACCACTAATATCTTCTCTCCATTTAATGTCTGTGGAAAGTGGAAAGTCATCAGTGGTGGAGAAAGTACTCAAACACTGTACTTAAGTAAAAGTACAAATAAACAGACAAAAATGTACTCTAGTAAAAGTAGAAGTACCATATTAATGTTTTTACTTACAGGTAAGTAAAAGTAAATAAGTACTTGCTTTTAAAATACTTAAAGTATTAAAGTAAAAGTACTTACTGAATGTATTAACTAATGCAATGGTCTACAGTATCAAGTGTGCCTACGGTGTGTATATTTTCTGTAATACATTAATAGTGTTGTTTTAATGAACAATGCTGCAGATAATACACATTTTTATTGTGTTTACTCTGTGACACAGTTCACACTTGGACTTGTGATTCTGTGCATCAGAATTTCAGGGATGACATGCAGAGTTAGATGCCGTTAAGCAAAATAAGAATGATAAGGAATGATTATTATATCTTTGAAAGTTTTTATTTAACACAAAATAAAACCAATGTGTCATTTTAACTGCTGTAAACACATTGAAGTAAAAGTTGTCTGCCTGGAAAAAAAAGGAGTTTTAGACCTAACAAAGGAACATCTGATCATTTAAACTCCAGTTTGTCATCAATTCTAGTTAAAATACTGTCTAGTCAACCTTAATGGGTCAATAGTGAACAAAAATTTTAACTTCCTGACACCATTTTTGAAATGTAGACCCGAGTGTTGAGCCATCTCTTTTCTCCTAACATCCCATGAACTGACACATTTTAATATTGCAGCAAAAATTTATTGTGTAATTGCAAAAGAAGCAAGGTGTATATAGATCACCAGGATCAACATACACTTCAACATACACTTCACCATGTTTGTAAAACCACAATTCAGAACTAGCTTGAAGGGATGTTCTACCTCAATCCAGGGAATTAGATTATGGAATGGCTTGGAGAATGTAGTTAAAAATGCCAAGTCACTGTTTACATTTAAGAAAATGATCAAAAGGAATTTGTTGAAAAAATATATATGAATTAGCATAATGTGTATTGTATCAATTATTAGTTATGTATTAGTATTAGAAAATTAGAAAGAGTTAGTCATTTTGTACTGCTGGTGAAAGATTATTATTGTTTAATCTGATTGTTTGAAAAAAGGGGCAGATATAATAAGATTTATTCTTCTTTCTGCTACCTTTCATTTTTTTTACATTGTGTACGTATCATTAATGGGATTGTCTTGTATTGTATTTCTTTTGTAAAAAAAATGAACAAATTTAATAAACATAAACATAAACAAACATTGTTCAAGTTCAGAAAAAGTTGGTTTTCAAAGTTTTTTAAGTCCAGTCTGGCTCTTTTGGGAGAGAGAATCTGTCCTGCTGTACTGAACAGTCTTTCAATAATCAGCTCTGTGATGTGCTGGCCAACATCTTTAACACCTCACTTACCCTGGAGACAGTTCCCACCTGCCTGAAGACCGCCACCATCATCCCAGACCCAAATAGCTCTACAGTGACTAGTCTGAATGACTATCGGCCAGTTCAATATGTGCTTGGACCAAAGCTATTTATTTTATATGTGAATGACTTGGTAAATGTGTCAGGACTCCTTAAATGTGTACTTTTTGCTGATGATACCACATTTTTCTGTTTAGGTGAAGATATAGAACAAATGTTGGAATTGATAAAGACAGAATTTGTCAAGATACAAACTTGGTTTAAAATAAATAAATTATCATTAAATCTAGAAAAAACTAATTACATGATATTCAGTAATAAAAAGAAAACTGTTGATGTTCCACTCAAAATTGAGGGTGTTGAGATTTGTAGAGTGAGTGAGGTGAAGTTTTTGGGTGTTATCATTGATGACAAACTGACATGGAAACAACACATAAATTCTGTAAGAATAAAAATAGCTAAATCGATTGCAGTACTATACAAGGTCAGAGACCTATTGAATGATAAAGCTCTGTATTTGTTGTATAACACAATCATTGTTCCACACTTAATCTATTGTATTGATGTTTGGGGGAAAGCGTGTAAAACAATCACAAAGCCTATTTTTGTATTACAGAAAAGAGCTGTAAGAATTATCACTAGAAAACATTACTGTCATCCATCCAGTACATTATTTTATCAACTGAAATTATTGAAGTTCCATGATTTGGTTGATTATAATATTTTATCAATTATGTATAGGGCTCAGAATAACGAATTACCTTTAAATATCCAAATGAATTTTGTTAAAAGACAAAGTTGTTATAATCTTAAGGGGACAGAGATGTTTGTAAAACCACAATTCAGAACTAGTTTGAAGGGACGTTCTACCTCAATCCAGGGAATTAGATTATGGAATGGCTTGGAGAATGTAGTTAAAAATGCCAAGTCACTGTTTACATTTAAGAAAATGATCAAAAGGAATTTGTTGAAAAAATATATATGAATTAGCATAATGTGTATTGTATCAATTATTAGTTATGTATTAGTATTAGAAAATTAGAAAGAGTTAGTCATTTTGTACTGCTGGTGAAAGATTATTATTGTTTAATCTGATTGTTTGAAAAAAGGGGCAGATATAATAAGATTTATTCTTCTTTCTGCTACCTTTCATTTTTTTACATTGTGTACGTATCATTAATGGGATTGTCTTGTATTGTGTTTCTTTTGTAAAAAAATGAACAAATTTAATAAACATAATAAACAATATGTCATAGCTTTAGTAGACTTAATAACATATGATGTTAGCCAGCATTTGTTGGAATTTATTAATTGGCTCATCTTTGCAGCTCTTCAAAGAGACGCCGTCTTGATGAGCCCAATGACACAGATGAAGCCATTTCGAGGGACTCAACATTCATTCCGGACCAGTCTACAGATGAGACTACCAGCACCGACTCGGGCACTACTGACAAGGAGTTTGGTGAATTTAGTTTTGTATTTATTTTGTCTTGTTTTTGTTTTGTTTATCTTCCACAATCTGAATATTAACATTGATGATGATTATGATTCATCATGCCAACAGAAAGATGTCTATGTGTTTCAGGAAAAACAAGCCCCCAAAGCCCCCAGGAAGAAGCTCTCTCCTGTCCAGTTCTAAGAGTGAGTTTGTCCTACTTTATTTTGGTGTGCATCTTTGTAAGGTACTACTTTTGTCCCTTAATGCAAATTCATGTGATGGCATGACCGTATGTAACCCATCTAATCAAACAGAGGATTAAGTCAAATTTGGTTATACTGTATAAGCAAATTTTCAGATTCATGTTTTTTTAAGCTTCATTTTGACACCTGGATTATTCTGACAATTCAAACATTTCCAGAAATGTAGATTAATTTATCTTTTTAATTACAATAATACATTATTATTTGAATGTTAATGAGAAATTGGTGTTATTATTTTTTAAAGAATAAACCTAACATAGTATTTGAATAGTTTTCAAGGTGGAAAGAAACAAAATCTTTGCAGGTTGCTGGAAATATCTTACTCAAAATCATTTTTTTAATGGATACATTTTTTTCCATGGTTCTACACTAACTTCTTGCACTGATTGCACTGGTGTTTCTAAACTTTTTTTTGGTTCACCAGCACAGTTAGTGCACCCAAATTTTCAACCGCGTCATATTTAACATGATAGTTTTACAGGTTCTCTCTTTATTTTATTTATTTATCTGGCCTATATTCCACAATCTTAAAATATGATTCATCATGCCAACAGAAATATGTCTTTGTGTTTCAGGAAAAACAGGACCTCAAAGCCCCCAGGAAAACTCTCCCTCTCCTGTCCAATTCTGATTGTGTGTTCGTCCAACTGCCTGCTCACGGTAGGAGATGTGCCCATCACAACATTTCCCAAAGACATTTTATGTTTAAACATTTGAAGTTGTAGTGGCTCCCTCATTTTTCATGGTGCCCAGTAGTATACTCTCCATTTTTCATAGCAAAAATTGTTTTTATTTTGTTGAGGGTGTTTTAAATTATTTTTAAAAAATATAATCAAGTGTTAACTACAGTTGTAATTGGGAGTAGAAGTTGCATTGCTGCTGAAACCATAAAATAAACGTGTTGAAGTTAAAGAATACCTTTCATTTTTTGACATTACAGAAAATGTTTGACTGTTTTGACAAGACATATGTTATTACGTTTGTTGGTTAAATTTGATAACGGGTTGGAGAAAATCTAATGTTGCGAAAGCATGTTTGTCAGGATTTCTTAAATACAAGTTTTCTTAAAATACAATTTCTAATCTTATTTTAGGTAGGCTTTGAAACAGCTGTAGAACTAAAAATGAGTAAAAGTTTTAGGGGATGTATACTAATTTTAAGCATCACACGCTTACTTTAAGACAAAGCCCACCCAAAATTGTAGTAAAATATTGCTAAGAATGAGATTTTTGCAGCTAGGTTTAAGATTGTTTATCTTGTAAAATGATCAAATGTCTTATTTTTAGAAATCGTGTCAAGAAAATTTTCACTTGTTACCAGATCTTTTTGCTTATTTCAATCAAAAAAAAACTAATTTTAAGTTGTTTTAAACTTGTTTTCAGAGTAGACTTTTCTCCAGTGTACTACTTTTGAGCATCAGAATCTTATTATAAGACAAGAAAAGCTCACAATTGTAGTAAAATATTGCTCAAAACTAGATTTTTGTAGCTAGTTTCAAGATTCCGCATATCTTGTTTTCACTTGTTACCAGATCTTTTTGCTTATTTCAATCCAAAAAAAAACTAATTTTAAGTTGTTTTAAACTTGTTTTCAGAGTAGACTTTTCTCCAGTGTACTACTTTTGAGCATCAGAATCTTATTATAAGACAAGAAAAGCTCACAATTGTAGTAAAATATTGCTCAAAACTAGATTTTTGTAGCTAGTTTCAAGATTCCGCATATCTTGTTTGACTTGAACAAAATGTCTTATTTTAAGAAATCTTGTCAAGTGAATTTTCACTTGTTCCATTGGCAGATTTTTTTGCTTATTTCAAGCAAAAAAGTATTATTTTACTTTTTTCTTATTATTATTTTTAGAGGGGCATTTTTTCCAGTGTGGCCCTCACCCCGATAGTCACTAAATGCTTCGAAAAACTGGTCATGACCCACATAAAACAACCATCAACATAAACGAGGACCCTCATCAGTACGCATACCACAAAAACTGATCAACAGAGGACGCCATCTCCTGTGGTCCACACTGCTCTCACTCACCTGGATCAGAAGGACTCATATGCCCGTCTGCTCTTTGTAGACTTTACATCTGCCTTCAACACCATGATCCCCCAAACCCTGATGGACAAACTATTCACACTAGGACTGGGCCCTTCCATTAACTGGGTACTAGACTTTTTAACAAACAGACCAGAGTCAGTGAGGATCCACAACTTCTCCTCCACCATAACCCTCAGCACTGGCTCTCCTCAAGGATGTGTGTTGAGCGCTCTCCTGTTCACTCTGCTCACATATGAATGTGCAGCCACCCATCCAGGCTGTCATATTGTAAAGTTTGCAAATGATACAGCTGTGGTGGGATGCATCACAAACAAAGATGAGTCCAGCTACAGGCAGGAGGTGGAACATCTGAAGAGCTGGTGCAAAGAGAATAACCTTCACATGAATGTGAAGAAGACAAAGGAGATGATTGTGGACTTCAGAAGGAACAAGCACATCCACACCCCACTGAACATAAGAGGATCTGTGGTGAAAGTGGTCTCCAGCTACAAAGTACTTGGGTGTACACTTGAATGATAACCTCAGCTGGAGCAACACCACCAGCCTGATCAAGAAAGGTCATCAGAGACTCTACTTCCTCAGACGGCTGAGACGAGCTGGTCTGAGAAGCCCAGTCCTCACCTCCTTCTACAGGTGTGCAGTGGAGAGCATCCTGTGCTCCAGCATCAACGTGTGGCATGGAGGCTGCACAGCTGCAGAAAGAAAAGCTTGCAGAGAGTGGTGAAGGCTGCACAGAAGATGTTGGAGTCAGTCTCCCCACCATCACAGACATCTACACCTCCAGATGCAGAGAGCCACCTGCATCATGAAGGACCCCACTCACCCAGCACACACACTTTTTGCCCCACTCCCCTCAGGAAGGAGGTTGAGGAGCATTAAGTGTAGAACCACTAGACTGAGGAACAGCTTCTACCCTGAGGCTGTTAGACTCATGAATATCTAACCAGAATAATCACTGTGAAATATCACATGTTGCTGCTGATCTGTTTCATGTTGCTGCTGAAAAAATCTGTTTCATGTTGCTGTGTTCATTCGTGTTCATCTGCTCATACAGACTCATGTTTATGCTGCTGTTTGAAGTAATGTTATTCTATGATATTAGTGCTTAGTGTATTTTTAATTTATGTTTTTCTTAGTTAATATCTTAGATGTTATTACTGTTTTTCTTTTACATTTTATTGTTGGATGCAACAGGGACCCTGTGTACATAATCTTGTTTCATCACATGTACATGAAATACATTCTGGATAAAATACAGTGAGAAACGGGAGCGGAGGCAGTTAGCATTTATGCAAATTAGCTTAGCTTCGTAGCATTGATGTTGTCCTATTATGGCGTCAGCCTCTTTTGTTAGTTAAAAATACAGTCAGAACCGATGAGATGAGTAACTTAAAATATGTTTAAAGTTTGAAAACACTCACCATCTTCAATAATTGCTTCAACATTAGCAGTGGCTGTGTCCAAAATCTAGCTTTCCTCCCATTATTAGCTGGGCAATCTTTTCTAATCATTCAATCCAGCTCGCTTTGGATCTTGTCGTCACCCACAAAGCACAAAAACGCCTGCACCTCTGCATTTGACCACAGATTGGACATAATTTATTTATTTTTTATTTTTTTAGCTAAAACAATAAGAAAAAGTAGGCTTCGGTGTTATGCAGGCCGAAAACAAGATGGAGGATGTTTGTTTTGAAAAGGCACAACAGACTCCTCCCCACAGACTCCTCCCCCCGACCAATCAGTGACCAACAGTGTTGCTGGCGTGACGGCGAGGCTCGCATGGACCCTGAAGTGAAAGGGGTCCAGAATTATCGAGTAGCGCGGCTCGGAAGTCTGGTGGAAAATGGTGGCAGTACGGGTCTAGAGCCAAATATCTGACGCATGCCGAGCGAGTGGAAAAGGGGCATTAGTTTAATGTATTCTTAGTTTAGTGTATTTAGTGTACTGTATTCTTAATTTAGTATATTCTTAGTTTAGTGTATTTAGTGCATTCTTAGTTTAGTGAATTCTTAGTTTAGTGTTTTTTCCCTCCTTGCTCTGTGAGAGGTGGCAGCTTTCTGTGCAAGCTTATCAGAACTGCTGGCTGAACATCATCAGAACTGTGGCCGATCTGAAAAAAGGCTCATGGACAAATCTCACCACCTCGACCTCAAATGCATATGTAATCTGTTTTTAATTGTGCTTGCTGGGGGAGTTTTTGATGTCTCAAATCGTGTCCTGATAGACAAGATATGAAAGATCTTTTTTGTAATACCACTATCTACCCTTATGGTTCTTCCCCCTTTTCATATCTAAGATTATTATTCTGAAAAAAAAAATAAGAAAGGCTGCCCTGCTAAAATTAGCTGCAGCTTGGTACACGCCATCCATTTTTCGTGCGACTGTGCGTACATGTTCTCGCTGTACCTCGGTTCAATGATAATAAAGCTTATTCTGATTCTTAGTGCATGTCCTGGATCTTACTGTTTTTCTTTATAATTTGTATTTTTGTTGGGTGTAACTGGGACCTTGTGTACATAGTTTTGTTCTACCTCGTGTACCAGATATGATGTGAATGACAATAAAGAATCTTGAATCCTTGAGTTCTTGAAAGTCATAAGTTCCCACAAATATATACTCAAGTAAAGATACTTGGGAAATGTATTTTAGTACAGTACTCAAGTAAATTTACTCCGTTACTGTCCACCACTGCTAGTAGTAGTATGACTATTAGTAGTACTTCTTCTGTGTTATATAATGCTAATCTTTGAGGATGAAAGCTGTGTTTGCTCTGGAGCAGGCTCATTTAAACATCATCATTCTCATAATGCTACAAAGAAGAACTTAATAGTTCTGTGATCTCTGGACCTCCTTCAATCGTCATTTTATCGTGGTGGAGTAGTTTGTGAGTCTGAATGATGCTAGGAGCGATGCTGTCTGTGACAATTTTAATTGCCCCTGGTAGGATCTTCCAAGACAGAGTGGTGCTAGTTGACAGGCCAGAACAACAAGCAATTCAGAAGACTTTATTGACAAAATAAAACAAGGAATTTGTTGTCCCTTGCCCGGACGAGTGTTACCAGGGCCCCACCCTGGAGTCAGACCAGGGGAGGGGCTCGTTGGCGAGCGTCTGGTGAATGAGTCTCTACCCATGGAGCCCAGTCGGGCTCAGCCCAAATGAGCAACATGGGTTTGCCTTCATGTGGGCTCACCAACTGCAGGAGGGCAATAATGCCCCTTTTCCACTGGTCGGCGCGGGTCGGTTATTGCGTAATATTCGCGTGCCAGACGCGCGCAAGAGTCAGGCGCATAATGCAATGGGCAGTGGCCAAAGGCAGGGACATTAACGCTCTGACCCTGGCTTACCAAAACTGGCTCTTGGGACATAGAATGTGATCTCTCTCGTGGGGAAGGAGCCTGGGCTTGTGCATGAGATTGAGAGGTACTTTGTACTTACTAGATACAGTTAAGGTCACACCAATGCACAGCATGAGTTCTGGAAGAAATCGTCTTGAGAGGGGCTGGACCTTACTTCACTGTGAAGTTACCCATGGTGAGAGACGTGCAGAGCTGGTGTGGGTCTACGTGTAGCCCCCGACTTAGTGCCTATCAGGGTTGCCAGATCTCCAGACCGAAAGAAGCGATCAGCTCCTTCAAAACAAGCACAAACAAGCGACTCACACTTTCAAAAAAAGCCCAAAAAAGCACCCCATCCCATTGTGTAAAAAAAGGCAATTTTAAACAGTATAAACATATTTATTATGGCATTACATATAACAAGCACAATTATACATTAAAGAACGTATTCAGTCTAAAAAATAAAAATACATTTTGCATTTTTCTCCCATCTGTGGTCGTGGTCAGATCCAGTCTTGAAGAGCACGCTCTTTCTCCCAATCTTTATTATATTTTTTTCCATATTTACCCCACTTAGAGCTCATATTAGCGTTGTCTTGTCTAGACATTTCACTAAATTCTTTAGTTTGTAGCAGGTCGCTTTTGTAAATGAGCCCTCGAGGCTCAATGAGATTTACCTGACTAAATAAAGGTTGAATGAATGAATGGACAAAGAATAAATAACAATGTTGCATTCGCGTGTAGTCGGATGTCCCGTGAAGAAACACGGTTTTTAATTTTAAACTCACTTTGAAAGTAATTTTCATTAATTTATCATTTTGTTTGCTAAAAACTAACATAGTTGAATGATACAAGATATATATGTTGTGTCACTATATGCTGCTCATGCTGACTCATCATTAATTGCTCGCGCTTATATAGTTTTACCGGCTCTGACTGTCGCTTGCGCCAACTGCACCTGAACGTAACATCCGCCTTGACGTAACATACGTGGAAGGGGGGCGTGACAAACTACCTACCACTCGCATTACTGCTCGACTGAAAAACAAGCACAAATAAGCGACTCAATGTCCGCGAGAAGCCCAAAAAACTGCCACAAGCGGCTGATCAAATTTGAAAGCGACTCCAGGGAAAAACAAGCCCAATGCCGCTTGAAATAAGCGGACTTGGCAACTATGGTGCCTATGTGTTGGAGTTTTTCCTAGTAGATGTGATGGTAACTTCCCATCACATTCTGGTGGGGGATGGGCTCTGACTATTGTTAGTGCCCAAGCGTCAAATGGCAGTTCAGAGCTTTCTTGGAGTCCTTGGCATGTGTGCTGGAAAGTGCACCAGTTGGGGACTACTTTATTCTGCTGGGGGACTTGAGGAACAACGTCTCTGATCTGAACTTGAGCTGTGTTCTGTTGTTGGACCTCTGTGCTAGTCATAGTTTGTCCATCACAAACACCATGTTTGAACATAAGGGTGTCTATAAGTGCACTCGGCACCAGGATGCCCTAGCTTGTAGATCGATGATTGACATTGTAGTTGTATCATCTGATTTACAGCCATTTGTTTTGGACACTCAGGTGAAAAGAGGAGCCGAGTTGTCAACTGATCACCACCTCGTAGTGAGTTGGATCAGATGACTGAAGGAAGATGTCAGACAGACCCAATAGACCCAAACGTTTAGGGAGGGTTTGCTGGAAATGCCTGGCAGAAAAATCCATCAGAAAGATCTTCAACTCACACCTCCAGGAGAGCTTTAACCACATCCCAGCTGAGGTGGGGGACATTGAGTCCAAGTGGGCCATGTTCTGTGACTCAATTTTTGAAGTGGCTGCCTTGAGCTGTGGCTGCAAGGTTGTCAGTGCTTCTCGCGGTAGCCATCCTCAAACTCGGTGGTAGACACCCCCCCTCCCCCCGGGTTAGGGAGGCTGTCAAGCTGAACAAAGGAGTCCTATTGGGTGTTGTTGGCTGGTGGGACTCCAGAGGCAGCTGAGGAGTACCAGATGGCCAAGCGGTCTACAGCCTTGGCTGTTGCTGAGGCAAAAGCTCGGATGTGGGAGGAGTTCGGTAAGGCCTTGGATGAAGAGTCTCGGTTGGCTCTGAAGAGATTCTGGCAAACTATCAAGCGGCTGAAGAGGAGAAAGTAACTCTTTACTAACAATGTGTTCAGTGAAGGTGGGGTGCTGTTGACCTCAACCAGTGATGTTGTCGAGAAGTGTACCCGAGGGGAGTATGAATACTTGATGAAGCTTGTGTGTGTGTGTACGTGTGTGTGAAGAATACTTCACAAACATTCTCAATCCCACCGGTATGTCTTCCATGGAGGAAGTGGAGTCAGGGTACTATGGGGTTGGTCTGTCCATAACCGTGGCTGAGGTCACCAAGGTAGTTAAAAAGCTCTGTGGTGGCAGGCAGGGCTCCGGGGGTGGATGAGATTCGCCCTGATTTCCTTAACTATCTGTATGTGGTGGGGTTGTCTTGGTTGACACGCCTTTGCAACATTGCATGGACATCTGGCGCAGTGCCACCGGATTGGCAGACTGGGGTGGTGGTTCCCCTCTTCAAAAAGAGGGACCAGAGGGTGTGCTCCAATTACAGGAGCATCACTCTCCTTAGCCTTCCTGGTAATTTCTATTCAGGTGTACCGGAGAAGTGAGTCTGATTGTTAGTCGAACCTTAGATCCAGGAAGAACAATGCGGATTCCACCCTGGCCATGGACGCTGGACCTGCTCTCTACTCTCACTAGGGTCCTTGAGTGGTCATGGGAGTTTGCCCTTCCAGTTTACACGTGTTTTGTGGACTTGGAGAAGGCATTCAACCATGTTCCTCGGGGGGTACACAGTGGGGGGTGCTTCGTGAACATGGGATTGGGGGTTCATTGTTACAGGCTGTTCTGTCCCTATACAAGTGGTGCAAGAGTTTGGTTTGCATTGTCAGTAGTAAGTCGGACCCCTTCAAGGTGGGAGTTGGTCTCCACGGGGGCTGCCCATTATCACTGATTCTGTTCATAACTTTTGTTGAAATAATTTCTTGGTGCAGCCAGGGGGCGGAGGGATTCTGGTTTGGTGGCCTCAGGATTCCATCTCTGATCTTTGCATATGATGTGGCCCTGTTGGCGTCATCATGCTGTGATCTTCAGCTCTCACTGGAGCAGTTCGCAGTCGAGTGTGAAAGGCTGAGATGAGAATCGACACCTCCAAATCTGAGGCTATGATCCTGAGCACTTTAGCACTTTGAGATTTTCATTAATGAAAAGTGCGTTATAAATGGAATTCATAATTATTATTATTATTATGAACCGGAAAAGGGTGGATTGCTTTCTTCAGGTTGAGGGTGAGGTTCTGTCTAAAGTAGAAGAGTTCAAGTATCTTGGGTTTTTTTGTTCACGAGCGGGGGAAGAATGGAGCGTGAGATTGGCAAACGGATTGGTGCAGCATCTGTAGTATTGCGGGCTCTGTACCAGTCCGTTGTGGTGAAGAGCGAGCTAAACTATAAGACAAAGCTTTCTGTTTACCGGCCGGTCAATGTTCCTACCCTCACCTATGGTCACGAGCTCTGGGTAGTGACCAAAAGAATGAGATCATGAATACTAGGGGTGTAACGGTACGCTAAAATCACATTTTGGTTCGGTTCAACTACAAGGAGGGCTCGGTTCGGTTTATTTTCGGTACAAACATTTTTTTTTGGACAAAATAAAGACTTACAAAATGTTTATTTTGAAAATATGCCAAAAATATGTTTGTATTGTAGTAATAAATAAAAGTGACCCATTTGGATGATATTTTAAATAAACAGCACTCTACAATAAATAAACTACAGGTAGTCCCCGACTTACGAGCGCTCTGACTTACGAGGTCCCGGACTTACGAGCATGCATCTCATTAAAAAAAAAAAAAAAAAAAATATTTTTTTTTTTTACTTTTTTTTATTTTTTATAAATGAATACATGTACAGTACTGGACAGTCACCAAGCACTTAGTCTATCCTAACACAGTTTTTAAAGATGAAGGAATAAGTTGAATTGTCTCCCTTTCACATAAAGGGAGCAAGCTCCCTATGGAGCCTGCAGGGAGGAGGGAGACAATTCAACTGATTCCTTCATCTTTAAAAACTGTGTTAGGATAGGCTAAGTGCTTGGTGACTGTACAGTACTGTACATTTATCTATTAATAAATAAAAAACAATAAAAAATAAAAATACTGTATATACTGTATATTTTTAATAAATAGATAAATGTACAGTACTGTACAGTCACCAAGCACTTAGCCTATCCTAACACAGTTTTTAAAGATGAAGGAATCAGTTGAATTGTCTCCCTCCTCCCTGCAGGCTCCATAGGGAGCTTGCTCCCTTTATGTGAAAGGGAGACAATTCAACTTATTCCTTCATCTTTAAAAACTGTGTTAGGATAGGCTAAGTGCTTGGTGACTGTCCAGTACTGTACATGTATTCATTTATATAAATAAAAAAAAAAAAAAAAAAAAAAAAAATTTTTTTTTTTTACTATGTGTTCCTACTTACGAATTTTTGACTTACGAGCGCCCCCTAGTGACGGAACTCGCTCGTAAGTCGGGGACTACCTGTATATGAACAATAATACAAATCTTAATAAATACAATAACAGTCAGAACCAGAACAATAAGCAGCAACAGACTGTTTACAATCTAACTAATCAAGTTTTTGTCCAGTAGCAGCAGTGTGGTTGTATTTGTCCTCATTACTGTACTCACAACTTCTTCTTGGTGGGACAGGTGCCTGGAAAAGTTCAGAGTTCAGTTCAGTCATCACACACTTCTTAGCTGCAGGTGGATTTCCCTGAAGTGGATAAGAGAGCAGCTACCTCTGTCACAGACTGGAAATAAAAAACAAGAGGTTAAAAAAAAAACAAGTTAATAAGATTATGATAAAAAAAAAGATTATTTAGATAATAATAATAAAAGAACAATACCTCTTGAACGGTTGAATCGCTCACTCTTCATCATCATGGCAGGGCTTTAATCTGGTCCAGGGCTTGTTGACAACATCAGTTAGTTTTTTCATAAAGAGCTGAACTTTTTGAAGTGTTGACATGATGAATGTCTCATAGCGACGCTCAGTAACTTTAAAGCCTGCGCATATAACAACGTTCAGAAGATTCAGAGATTTAAAAACTCATACAGCTTGTGTTATTGCTCTGGACCGCTCTGATTACCTGATGAAGTAGTTTTAATGCAGCTGTTGTTAGCGCTGTTTCAGCAACAGCTGATGTTTTTTCCTTCACGTTCGGATGACAGTTTCCAGCGCGTTCACGTTAGACGTGCTGCTGCTGCAGAGTCTTCATGAAACAAAATCCACACAGCTTTGAATGTGCGCTCGTCTTTTAACATGAAAGCTATAACGTTCACAAACAGAAGACCGCACGAGATGCTAATGGCTAAATGCTGCGCAATAATAGCTCCGTGCTGAAACGCGTCCAGGAAATTTTGTTCCGCGGTGCATATGTTCCCCTGTTAAGAACGTTTAATGAGTGAAAAAATAACCGAAACGGTACGTAGGTGGACCGAACCTAACGTGGTGTACCGAAACGGTTCGGTACACCCACTACAACCGTTACATGCCTAATGAATACAGATGGTTGAAATGAGTATCTTACGCAGGGTAGCTGGACTCTCCCTTAGAGATAGGGTGAGAAGTTCATTTATCCAAGAGAGACTTATGCCCCTTTTCCACCAGTCGGCGCGGGTCGGTTATTGCGTAATATTTGCATGCCAGACGCGCGCTGATAGCATTTCCACCGGATATTCCTAGCTGCGCCTTTGGTCTCATTTCTGAGGAGTGACGACCCGCGCTCTACCGCACCGGGAGGAGGAGTGGAGCTGGCTTTCACTGAAGCGAGGGAGCGAACACTGAAGTACTTTACATGATTAACACGGTAAAAACAATTATTTGGTTTTAAAATTATAGCAAAGAGGGGTCTTAAGCTGAACGCGTCCTTAATAAATTGACGTAATGCTCAAAACTGCAGGATTTAAAAAGTAGGATCGCCACGTGCACGTGCACGTGTGTTGGGCCGGTTTATTCCCTTAAAATGTAGCTAAATAAACAGATCTAAAAATCTATTTCATAGCTGGCTTTATAGCATGAGGGTTCTTGAGCTTAACCGTTCCTTAATAATGCACGTAGTGGTCAAATCTGTAGGTTTGTCACGTGCTCGCGCGTGCGTGTCGGGCGGCTTTATTTCATTTTTTAAAAAGCTGTGGAAAAAGAACTGCATGTGAGATGAACCAAATTGATCCGATCTGATCCAACCCACACTGAGCAGTGGAAAAGGGGCATTAGAGTGGAACCGCTGCTCCTCCACATTGAGATGAGCCAGTTGAGGTGGTTCAGGCATCTGGTAAGGATGCTTCCTGGGTGCCTTCCTTGGGAGATGCTTTGGACATGTCCAACTGGGAGGAGACCCCGGGGAAGACCCAGGACATGCTGAAGAGACTCTTGGTTGGCCTGGGAACGCCTTGGAATCCTCCCAGAAGAGCTGGAAGAGGAAGCTGTTGAAAGTGATGTATATGCCTCCTTGCTCAAGCTGCTGCCCCCTCGACCTGACTTCAGAACAAGTAGAAGATAATGTATGTATGTATGTATGTATGTATGTATGTATGTATGTATGTATGTATGTATGTATGTATGTATGTATGTATGTATGTATGTATGTATGTATGTATGTATGTATGTATGTATGTATGTATGTATGCATGTATGTATGTATGTATGTATGTATGTATGTATGTATGCATGCATGTATGGAGGGATGGATGGATGGATTGATTGATAGATCTCTGGACCTCTGTAGGCTGCTTAATGGAGCCTCTAAGTCTGCAGAACTTACACTTAAAATGTTCTCAGAAGGGAGCAGGGATGGACCAAGCTGCTGAAATTTTCCCAATGTAGTTTCAATAAAGCTTAATAATTCAAAAAATGTAAATGGCACAAGTCCCAACTGTCACCGTAATTAGCTTCTGCATAATCTTAATAATTAGAAGTTTGAATGGTTGCAATAAGATCAAGTACGCAATAATAGTTAAATGGCAAGAAATGGCATAGGAGGAACAAATACAAACTCAACGTGTGCACTTCATGCACACACATCAGGTTTTTTGCTCTACACATTCTGTATAGTTTCCTGGCCCCCACCTATAGACAGTGACCCTGCCTTTAGTTTCTCTGAATACAGATGAGCTCATCTGAAATTCAGAGTCCAGTCTCCTTGGTACATGACCCTCTATCCTGGTCCATGTGATCTGAAACATTTTAGTAACTGAATAATTCACGTCAGTCAACTTTTGATGTCACTTTGGGATCTGGGTCTAGTTTCAGAAGGAACCTGACACATCACACAACATTGTTCATGTTCTTCAAATGCCCGGCTCTGGCTGATGATGTGTTACCTGCTTCTCTGGAGTCAGGTACCGCACACGACCATCGACGGGTGATGTCTATGTAGAGGATGTCCACTGAAGCCATGCTGAAGCTGCCGTTGCTCAGTTTACATGTCCTGAAAACACACAGTGAAACTTAGTATCTAAAGAAGATTTAACATTTAGTAACTGAAATCTAACCTGGACTAAAATTATATTCAGTCTGAAACTTGAATTAGTCCAAAATCATATCTAATCTTGTCTTGAAATCAGTTTCATTTTGAAATGTTCCAAAAATATTTCTAAATGTAATAATTATGCCATGCTCAGCTGTCTTTCATTCTGCTTGGACACTAAGCAGGAAACTTGTTCTCGTCATGATCAGAACTGCTGGATGAGGAAGGATGAAAGGTTACATTTTAATTCAAGGTCTTGCAAAGAAAAAAAACCTTCATCCTCTCACACTGCTGATGGTGTGTCCTCCACTACAGAAATTTTCAGAAAGAGTCTTGGGCAGCCGTGGTGTAGTGGTAATGGCAGTCGTCTCCCGATCGGAAAGTTGGCGGTTCGACTCCCGGGACCCGCACCATGTGTCGTTGTGTCCTTGGGCAAGACACTTAACCCTGAGTTGCTCCCGGTAGGACTGGAAAGCACCTTGCATGGTAGTCTGCCGCCACCGGTTTATGAATGTGTGTAGCATTCAATATATGTGTAGCACTTTGAGATTTTCAGTAATGAAAAGTGCGTTATAAATTGAATTAATTATTATTATTATTATTATTGTATAAGTCATGTAGTTTGTGAGAGCATAGTGGAGCCATCATCATCTGAAGGTAGTCTAACAGGAACTTTCCTGTTTGGACGTCAGTTTTCGCAACCTATTCTATTCTAAATGCACATTTTGTGCTGTGTGCCAAACAGGAGCCCCTGTCGACATCATCTGCAGAGGCATGTCCTCTGAGGCGACCCATGGGGGTTACAATGAAAGGGCTGCTTATCAGCTTGTGTGGTTTTTCACACAGCCCCACAGCCAAACTCAGTTGTGTGTGTGTGTGTGTGGGTGGGCGGGTTGTGCGCTCTGAGCGGGCATTACAGAGACATGCCACTTTGGGAGGGGCTCGTCCCCAGTGCTCTTCATTCATTCAACCTTTATGTCACATTGAGCCTCGAAGACTCATTTACAAGTGAGACATGTTTGGACAGACAATTAAAGTAGTGAAAAATAACACACAGGGTTTGGAGACAAAAAAAAATTCCTAACACACTTTTGACCTCTGTTTGAAGGTCAAAATGTAATAATGAAAAAAAAATCTTGCACACGAGCACTTAATGACGCCAAAAGCGGGGTGACGCAAGGGCGGTGAGCAGCCACAGATAACACATAGAAGTACTGCACAGTTCAGATAAAATCACTCAATTAATATACAGTAGTTCCCTCTGGAGAGATCTGTGCACATCGAGAACGACCAGAGATGAATCCAGAGTCCTGAAATGATGACAGAATGTTTATTCAACTGGGCTCCTCTGAAAAGTCCATGGAAATTCATCAGTAGAAGGGTTGGGAGAGGGTGAGCGTCAGGTTTACAAAACTTTCCAGGCGTGTTGAGATAAAATGGCCTGTCAAGGCCAGTCAGGGAGACAAATTCAGATAACACGATTGTTTTGGGGACAGGCAGAACTTCAATGACATCGACCTTAAGTCTGTGTCGGTCCACTCACTTCTGAAATGTCCAAATTAAATGACCATACCAATGGAACGTGCCTGAGAATTATTCCCAAGATCTGATCCATTCTGCCAAAAGTCTGGGTTCTCGAGACATGAGCCAAGCCATCATATATGGCAAACAGCCTGATCGGGCCCAGGTTGGATGCAGCTGTTGCTGTGGCGTGTCTTAGACGCTATCGCTGAGGATGACTGCATCTGGTCCAGCACCGAATGGAAGTGGGGACTGAACAGTCCGTCTGATGGGCCCCTCCAACAGTTCTCTTTTTATCTCCTCTGGAATGGGTGAGGAGAGGCGAAGCAACTTCTAACGCTGCAGACCTATCGCCCAGATCTTGATGCAGGCCGTTCATATAGCCTGAGCTGCACATACATTCAAAATTGTGTCTGCAACGTCACATAGCTCATCTTGCTCTTCTGGCGGAAGGTTCAGCTCTCATCTCTTTTGGAAATGCTTATGCTAGCATAGCCATGTTGTTGGTCGCTGCAGCTGCTTGAGACGTGAACTGATGTATTCTGTCAATAGCAATGTGCAAAATTCTTTGACCGGATTGAAATGTTTTCAGATGAAATACAAACCGGATTCCAAAAAAGTTGGGGCACTAAACAAATTGTGAATAAAAACTGAATGCAATGATGTGGAGATGGCAAATGTCACTGTTTTATTCGTAATAGAACATAGATGACAGATCAAAAGTTCAATCTGAGTAAATGTAACATTTCAAAGAAAAAATATGTTGATTCAAAATTTCACAGTGTCAACAAATCCCCAAAAAGTTGGGACAAGTAGCAATAAGTGGATGGAAAAAGGAAAGTGAGCACATAATGAACAGCTGGAAGACCAATTAACACTAATTAGGTCAATTGACAACATGATTGGGTATAAAAAAAGCTTCTCAGTGTCAGTGTCCATACCATACCGGATCGGTCGAGGCCCGGGTTAACAACGTCCGCCACCGGTGCTGTTGACAAACAGGGTGCCGGCGGAAATTGTGGGGACAATGACAGGCAAAGGTAGAGAGCTGGCTGACATGATGCAGAGAAGAAAGGTAGATGTTTTATGTGTCCAAGAGACCAAGTGGAAGGGCAGCAAGGCTCGCAGTATTGGAGCAGGGTTCAAACTGTTTTACCATGGTGTGGATAGAAAGAGAAATGGAGTAGGGGTGGTCCTGAAGGAGGAGTTGGCAAAGAATGTAGTAGAGGTGAAGAGAGTGTCAGATAGGGTGATGTGTCTAAAGGTAGAAGTAGAAGGTCTGATGCTAAACATAGTAAGTGGTTATGCTCCACAGGTTGGATGTGATGGGGAGGAGAAAGATAAATTTTGGAAAGATTTGGATGAAGTGATAGAGAGTATTCCCAGGGAGGAAAGAGTGGTGATTGGAGCAGACCTGAATGGACATGTTGGTGAAGGAAACAGAGGGGATGAGGAAGTGATGGGTAGGTTTGGTGTCAAGGAAAGAAACCAGGAAGGACAGATGGTGGTGGATTTTGCCAAGAGAATGGAAATGGCTATAGTCAATACCTATTTCCAAAAGAGGGAGGAACATAGAGTGACCTATAAGAGTGGAGGAAGGAGTACACAGGTCGATTACATTCTGTGTAGAAGAGGAAACCTGAGAGAGATTGGAGACTGTAAGGTTGTAGCAGGGGAGAGCGTGGCCAGACAGCATCGGATGGTTGTGTGTAGAATGACTGTTGTTGCGAAGAAGAGAAAAAGAGTAAAACCAGAGAAGAAGACCAAATGGTGGAAGCTAAAGAAGGAAGAATGTTGTGAGAAATTCAGAGACGAGCTGTTAAAGGCTCTGGGTGGTAAGAAAGAGCTTCCAAGTGACTGGGCTACTACAGCAACAGTAATTAGAGAGACAGGTAGGAAGGTACTTGGTGTGTCATCTGGACAGAGAATGGATGATAAGGAAACCTGGTGGTGGAATAGTGAAGTGCAGGACGCCATTCAAAGAAAGAGATTAGCCAAGAAGAAATATGACTGTGAGAGGACTGAAGAGCGGAGACAGGAATATAAGGAGATGGGACATAGAGCAAAGAGGGAAGTAGCTAAGGCAAAGCAGAGGGCGTACAATGAGTTATATGGGAGACTGGACACTAAAGAGGGCGAGAAGGACTTGTACCGATTGGCAAGACAGAGGGATCAGGCTGGAAAGGATGTGCAGCAGGTTAGGCTTATTAAAGATGGGAATGGGAATGTTCTAACAAGTGAGGAGAGTGTGATGGGAAGATGGAAGGATTACTTTGAGGAGCTAATGAATGAAGAGAATGAAAGAGAAAGAAGAGTGGAGGTAATAGAAACTGTGGACCAGGAAGTGGGAAAGATTAGTGAGGGTGAAGTCCGGAAAGCTCTGAAAAGAATGAAGAAGGGGAAGGCAGTAGGACCTGATGACATACCAGTGGAGGTTTGGAAATGTCTTGGAGAGATGGCAGTGAGGTTTTTGACTCAAATATTTAATGGAATATTTGAGGGTGAGAAAATGCCTGAAGAATGGAGAAGAAGTGTGCTGGTTCCCATTTTTAAGAACAAGGGTGATGTACAGAGTTGTAGCAACTACAGGGGAATTAAGTTGATGAGCTTCACAATGAACACCATGTTTAGGCATAAGGGTGTCCATATGTGCTCTTGGCACCAGGACACCCTAGGTCGCAGTTCGATGATCGACTTTGTTGTCGTCTCATCTGATCTGCGGCCGCATGTCTTGGACACTCGGGTGAAGAGAGGGGCGGAGCTGTCAACTGACCACTACCTGGTGGTGAGTTGGCTCCGATGGTGGGGGAGGATGCCGGTCAGACCTGGCAGACCCAAACGTATTGTGAGGGTCTGCTGGGAACGTCTGGCAGAGTCTCCCGTAAGACGGAGCTTTAACTCCCACCTCCGGGAGAGCTTTGAACACGTTCCGAGGGAGGCGGGGGACATGGAGTCCGAGTGGGCCGTGTTCCGCGCCTCTATTGTCGAGGCAGCTTATCGGAGCTGTGGCCGCAAGGTTGTTGGTGCCTGTCGTGGTGGCAACCCTCGAACCCGGTGGTGGACACCGGCAGTGAGGGATGCTGTCAGGCTGAAGAAGGAGTCCTATTGGGCCTTTTTGGCTTGTGGGACCCCGGAAGCAGCTGATAGGTACCGGCAGTCCAAGCGGCATGCGGCTCGGGTGGTTGCTGAGGCAAAAACTCGGGCGTGGGAGGAGTTCGGAGAGGCCATGGAGAATGACTTCCGTACGGCTTCGAGGCGATTCTGGTCCACCATCCGGCGTCTCAGGGGGGGAAAGAGGTACGCGACCAACACCATTTATGGTGGGGGTGGCGTGCTGCTGACCTCAACTCGGGATGTTGTGAGTCGGTGGGCGGAATACTTCGAAGACCTCCTCAATCCTACTGGCACGTCTTCCACTGAGGAAGCGGAGCCTGGGGACTTTGGGTCAGGTTCTCCGATCTCTGGTGCTGAGGTCGCCGAGGTGGTTAAAAAGCTCCGCGGTGGCAAGGCTCCGGGGGTGGATGAGATTCGCCCGGAGTTCCTTAGGGCTCTGGATGTTGTAGGGTTGTGTTGGCTTACGCGACTCTGCAATATCGCGTGGACATCGGGGGCAGTTCCCTTGGATTGGCAGACTGGGGTGGTGGTTCCCCTATTCAAAAAGGGGGACCGTAGGGTGTGTTCCAACTATAGGGGGATCACACTCTTAAGCCTCCCTGGTAAGGTCTATTCAGGGGTTCTGGAGAGGAGGGTCCGTCGGATAGTCGAACCTCGGATTCAGGAGGAGCAGTGTGGTTTTCGTGCTGGTCGTGGAACACTGGACCAGCTCTACACCCTCAACAGGGTCCTGGAGGGTGCGTGGGAGTTTGCCCAACCAGTTTACATGTGCTTTGTGGACTTGGAGAAGGCATTCGACCGCGTCCCTCGGGGGGTTCTGTGGGGGGTACTCCGGGAGTATGGGGTACCAGGCCCTTTGATAAGGGCTGTTAGGTCCCTGTACGACCGGTGTCAGAGCTTGGTCCGCATTGCCGGCAGTAAGTCAGGCTCGTTTCCGGTGAGAGTTGGACTCCGCCAAGGTTGCCCTTTGTCACCGATTCTGTTCATAACTTTTATGGACAGAATTTCTAGGCGCAGCCAAGGTGTTGAGAGGATCCGTTTTGGTGACCTTAGAATCGCTTCTCTGTTTTTTGCAGATGATGTGGTCCTACTGGCTTCATCAGTTCGTGATTTACAACTTTCACTGGAGCGGTTTGCAGCCGAGTGTGATACGGCCGGGATGAGGATCAGTTCCTCCAAATCCGAGGCCATGGTCTTGAGCCGGAAAAGGGTAGCATGCCCTCTCCGGGTCGGGGAGGAGGTCCTGCCCCAAGTGGAGGAGTTTAAGTATCTCGGGATCTTGTTCACGAATGAGGGAAAACTGGAGCGTGAGATCGATAGGCGGATAGGTGCAGCGTCCGCAGTGAAGCGGGCGCTGTACCGGTCTGTCGTGGTGAAGAGAGAGCTGAGTCAAAAGGCAAAGCTCTCAATTTACCGATCGATCTACGTTCCCACCCTCATCTATGGTCATGAGCTTTGGGTTATGACCGAAAGAACAAGATCTCGGATACAAGCGGCTGAAATGAGTTTTCTCCGCAGGGTGGCTGGACTCTCCCTTAGAGATAGGGTGAGAAGCTCAGTCATCCGGGAGGGACTCGGAGTAGAGCCGCTGCTTCTCCACATCGAGAGGAGCCAGTTGAGGTGGCTCGGGCATCTGGTTAGGATGCCTCCTGGACGCCTCCCTGGTGAGGTGTTCCGGGCATGTCCCACCGGGAGGAGACCCAGAGGAAGACCCAGGACGCGCTGGAGGGACTATGTTTCTCGGCTGGCCTGGGAACGCCTTGGGATTCCCCCGGAGGAGCTGCTCCAAGTGGCTGGGGAGAGGGAAGTCTGGGCCTCCCTACTTAGGCTGCTACCCCCGCGACCCGACCCCGGATAAGCGGAAGAAGATGAGGATGGATGGATGGATGGAGCCACACAATGAAGATCTGGGAGAGAGTTGTGGAAGGAAGGCTTAGACAAGAGGTGACTATCTGTGAGCAGCAGTATGGTTTCATGCCAAGAAAGAGCACCACAGATGCCATCTTTGCTTTGAGGATGTTGATAGAGAAGTACAGAGAGGGTCAGAAAGAACTCCATTGTGTGTTTGTGGATTTAGAAAAAGCATATGACAGGGTGCCAAGAGAAGAGGTGTGGTATTGCATGAGGAAATCTGGAGTGGCAGATAAGTATGTTAGACTGGTACAGGACATGTATGAGGACAGCAGGACAGTGGTGAGATGTGCTGTGGGAGTGACAGATAGCTTCAAGGTGGCGGTGGGATTGCATCAAGGATCGGCTCTGAGCCCCTTCTTGTTTGCTCTGGTGATGGACCGACTAACAGATGAGGTCAGGCAGGAATCCCCATGGACTATGATGTTTGCAGATGACATTGTGATCTGTGGTGAGAATAGGGAACAGGTGGAAGAGAACTTGGAGAGGTGGAGGTATGCACTTGAAAGAAGAGGAATGAAAGTCAGCCGTAGTAAGACAGAGTACATGTGTGTGAATGAGAGGGAGGCCAGTGGAACAGTGAGGCTACAAGGAGCAGAGGTCACAAAGGTGCAGGACTTCAAGTACTTGGGGTCCACTGTCCAGGAAAATGGGGAATGTGGTAAAGAGGTGAAAAAGAGAGTCCAGGCAGGATGGAGTGGATGGAGAAAAGTTTCAGGAGTGATTTGTGACAAAAAGGTGTCAGCAAAGGTCAAAGGAAAAGTTTACAAGACAGTGGTGAGACCAGCTATGTTGTATGGTCTGGAGACAGTGGCATTGACAAAAAGACAGGAGAAAGAACTGGAAGTAGCAGAAATGAAGATGCTGAGGTTCTCCTTAGGAGTGACAAGGATGGATAAGATCAGGAATGAGATCATCAGAGGTACAGCACATGTTAAACAACTGGGAGATAAAGTTAGGGAGGCCAGACTGAGATGGTTTGGACATGTCCAGAGGAGGGACAGTGGGTATATTGGTAGAAGGATGTTAGAAATGCAGCTGCCAGGAAAAAGACAAAGAGGGAGACCAAAGAGGAGATATATGGATGCAGTTAGAGAGGACATGGAGGTAGTTGGAGTGAGGACAGAGGATGCAGAGGACAGAGTGAGGTGGAGGAGGATGACTCGCTGTGGCGACCCCTGAAAAGGGAAAAGCCGAAAGAAGAAGAAGAAGAAGAGTGTCAGTGTCTCTCAGAAGCCAAGATGGTAAGAGGATCACCAATTCCATCATTGTTGCGCAGAAAGATAGTGCAACAATACCAGAATGGTGTTACCCAGCGTAAAATAACAAAGACTTTTAAGTTATCATCAACAGCCGTGCATAACATCATTAAAAGATTCAGAGAATCTGGAACAATCGCTATGCGTAAGGGTCAAGGCCATAAAACTCTACTGGATGCTCGTGATCTCCGGGCCCTTAAACATCACTGCACCTCAAACAGGAATGCCCCTGTCAAGGAAATAATAGAATGGGCTCAGGAATATTTCCAGAAAGCATTGTCAGTGAACACAATCCATTGTGCCATCCGCCGTTGCCAGCTGAAACTCTACAGTGCAAAGAGGAAGCCATTTCTAAGCAAGCTCCACAAGCTCAGTTTTTGCACTGGGCCAAGGGTCATTTAAAATGGAGTGTGGCAAAATGGAAGACTGTTCTGTGGTCAGATGAGTCATGATTTGAAGTTCTTTATGGAACACTGGGACGCTATGTCATCCGGACAAGAGAGGACAAGGATAGCCCAAGTTGTTATCAACGCTCCGTTCAGAAGCCTGCATCACTGATGGTATGGGATTGCATGTGCGCTTGTGGCATGGGCAGTTCCCTTTATCAGTCAGGTTCAGCAACACTATTGCTATGGGAATTGCGCCCCCGCACGATTACCTGAAAGAATACACTCACGCCTTTACGGCCGGTGAGCGTCCGAGTCACCCCAGAGGTCCCACCCTCTGGGTATAAAGGCGGCTGCGCCCATCCATCTTTCTCTTTTTGCCCTTCACCTAGCTTAAACCTGAACTTCGTGGGACTTCTCTGTAGACACATCGCTCGTTGGAGGTGAGCTCGCTCCCTACGTTGAGCGTACAGAGAAATTTCCTGCGTATTGCTGGGCTGGCGAAAGCTAGTCCAGCACCTTTTTTCTTAACCTCAAAGCTTTTCTCTTCTCTCTCCGCAGCTGCTTCGCTCAACGGCGCTAACTGCGTCACATCGCTTTCCTGCTAACGAGTAGCGGGCTAGCCAGCGAAAGCGACGCGACAGAGGAGACGTCTTCGGACAAAAATTTAAAGCAACTCGCTCATCTCTTCTCGGCCATGGCTCCCCGAGAAGGGGAAGCGGAAACACAGAATTCCAAAAAAGACCAGCAAGCCAGCGAGTCCCAGCTTGCGCGCCTGCCCTAGCGGCTACGGATATTCCCTATCGGCGATGGACACCCACAAGGCCTGTCCTGTCTGCCTGGGGATGCTGCACGCAAAAACAGCGTTGAACACCCCCGACTCCTGTCCACACTGCGACCAGATGCTGGAGGCGGTGAGGAGACACTACGTGGACATCGTGGCCAAAGCCTTGGGCGCCTCCGTGGCGCCAAGTGACCCGGATCTCACAGAGGCTCCCACGCCGGAGCTCAAGAGCATGTATCTGGAGGACAGTGGACAGGTTGAATGGAGGGACAGCTTGGACATGGCGGCCCCCGTCGGGGACTCGACAGCTGAATTTGACACTCGAGGCATGATGAACGTGGATGAGATCTCGCTAACAGCCTCAGGTGAAATTTCTGATGAGGAAGCTGACAACGAGTACGAGGGAGAGGAAGGAGACCTCTCTCAGAACCCGGCTCCAGCGCTGTCGGAGGCAGACGCCTCCATCCCCGCTCTGTTTGAACTGTGTCGCAGAGCGGCGGACGCCCTGCAGATCGCGTGGCCAGAACCTCCACCTCACTAACAGGTCACGAGGTTGGCAGGAAATTATTTTTATACCAAGCAGCAGTCGACAACGAGGCACAGGATGCCCATCTTCCCCGATTTCCTCACAGAGCTCACTCGCACCTGGGCTGAACCCAAGGCTCCCATGCTGCTGCCGCTCTCCCAGTTCCTCGACGTCGCTGGAATGGAGGCAGCAGGAATCGCCAACATGCCGCAGATGGAGGACACGCTGACGTCTCACATGGCCCCTAGATCCTCTGGCACTAAACCAACTTTGCCCAGCAAAGCCTGCCGCGCTTCAGCTGCCCAGCTCAAAAAATGCTACCGAGCTCAGGGCCTTGCAGCATGCGCGATGAACGCATCCGCCATGATGCAGGCATACCTGGCAGAAAAGCTATAGGAGCTCCAGGTGACGACAGACACCCAAGCTGCGACTGAGGTGCTAGAGGAAGCCCGCAGGGCCACTGACTTTGTGCTCCGCATGATGGGGACGGCAGCCATTGCATAAGGGAGGTGCATGGCTGAGGTGGTCATCGCCCAGCGTCATCTGTGGATGACCCTGATGGACCTTCCAGAGGGTCAGCGGTTCCCCTTTCTGCACCACTCGATCGAGTCGACGGGACTGTTGGGGGAGCTCTGGAACGGATCCAAAGCAGGCTGGAGCAGAGACGGAAGCAGGCTGAGGCGCTCCGTGAGGGGATGCAAAGAAAGACTTTTGTCCCCCGCAGAGACACCAGCGGGAGCAGAACCGGGCAGCCTCGTCACCGCTCAGCCACACGTCGCCCGCCACACAAGCGGCCAGCTTACGAAGGGGAGCAGCGGCAGAGACCCCCAGCAGGTCCATCTCAGGTTGCTCAGTCCTGGAGGTTCGTTCCCCGCCAGGCGGTCCCTCTGAGAACCTCCTCGACAAATCGTGATGGGAGGCAAAAGAGGGCCTGACGAAGCGGGCCCTCTTCAAAGTCTTGCTGGTTCGTCCGCACACGGTGTACGGCAACCTGTTCATTTGTACCCAGACTTTATTTGTAAAATCGTACAAAAAGCTGGTGACATTAATGTATGCACAAAACACAAGTGTTCTGCTGCGTGTGAAATAAAGACGAACTGTTGTTGCACTAAACACAAAAATAAAAGCACCAATGCTCATTTTGCCCTGGTTCTTGACAAAAAACAAACAAAAAACAAAACAACAACAGCACAACGACCTTTTAAAGGCAGTCACGATGAAAGGAGAGGGCTATCACCCCTCCTCCCTCGCGGTGCACAAAGTGCCAGGTCAGAACAATGAACCGCAGCAGGGCGCCCCGGGACTGTCTACAGCTGACAGACCTCGCGGCGTCTGCGAGTGGGCAGGCCAGCTCGCGCACGGGCGGATGGGGGGGTGTAACCCCCCCCCCCCCGTGCCGTGGGAGCTAGAAGGGTCTGAGGTACACATACCCCTCGAGCTCAAGGTGCGTCCCCATGCCCGGAGGGCGTTTCCGCTAAACACGGAAACCATGACGACAGCCTGTCATGGCCCCCCGAGTGTGTTACAGCAAATGACTGCACCGGTCCGCGGGGACGCTGCAGCTGCATGCAAGCCAAGGTCGCACACATGTGCTGAAAGGGAAAACGCTAATAATGCTGCAGAGATTGCCAATAAAGGTAATTTCAATACAAACAAAGCACCCTGGCCGACTCAAGTAATTTTTCCTCACACCCAGGAGAGCAGGGGCCTCGTGAGTTGGCCCCGGTCTGTTGATACTGAGCAAAAAAATGAAAATTTTAAAGCTCAGGGCGCTCACATTGAGACAGGCTCTCCAGCCTGTGAAGCCAGCGGGCCACACATAATCAGTGAAGCTGACATGTGTGATAGGACGCAGTGCACAGACCCAGCTACACCTATAAATAATGACCCCTCATCTGGAAGTTTTCAGCTCCGTGATGAAACTGTAAAAAAGCACTATTTTTCCACCACAGATTACCGTATTTCTGGGTGTGCGAGTCATTACCATTTAATCCAAGGCATGCTTTTCAAGGGAGCGTATCAGTTCAATACGTTTGGTCAGGAGAGCTCTCTACAGGGTCAGAGAGTGACTCCCACGCTCTGCAGAAACCTCTTGTGCCCACTCAAGACAGCCATGCCCTACATGTGCATGCTGCTAAAAATATGCCATGCCCCATAGAGGGACCCCCCCAGTGCCCACAACAGGTGCCCCACCGGGGCGTGCATTGTCCTATGTGTTAATCAACACGGCTGCATCCAAAGGGGGAGGGGGAATGATCCACGGAGACTGGTCTGCCCGATCTTGTTGGACATTCAGTGATGAGGCTGTATTCAGAAAGTTTGAGCTCCCTCTTCAGTCATTGCTGCCTTCTTCTTTCAACTGTGGGAGAGACACTCTGTCATGTCCTGTAATACAAAATAAAATAAATAAATACACACATTCACATCCTCACCTCTCACTCGTGCAAAAATTGAGGACCAGAAAAATCTTCTCACGTTGTTAGTTAAAAACAATGTAGAGGTTTTAGCTTTTCCCAGTTTGTCAACGTTAAGTGAATGCAAAACGTGATGACTAAATAGCTTCACATTACTGAACATAATAATTAAATTTTATTTAAAACAGACATTAAAAAGGATAGTATAATAGTTGTAACATCACAACCAGGTTTGGTAATAGGTACACGTATTGAGAAAGTGCATCAACTCATCTAAATAGCTATGCTAAAGCTAAGATAACAACAGTAAACACCGCTAGTTTTTTTTTTTAAACAGCTTGCGCAAAACGTGTGTGTTACTGGTTCTGTTTAATTCATATCACTAACGACAAAACTGTTTTTTAAAATCAGATAATTAATGCGCTTTTTCACGCAGAACGTTAGCTTGTTGAGCTAGCTGCTAACAGGGCAGCGTCAACAACAGACCCAGGTCACATGACCAGCTCTCTGTTTATCTCCCGCAGTCTCGGTGTTTCAGCCTCTAAGATCAGATACACTTTTACATGGGCTAACTTACCTGAATTTATAACTTTTATGACTTCTGTCGAGCCTGAAGAAACAGTGTTGGAGCGCACACTCTCCTCCTCCCTGCTCTGCTCTGTTTTGCTCCGCTCAGAGCTGCGCGCGGCCAGTCGGCTCACTCCCAAGTCACGTGACCAGTCAAATCGCAGCCCGTGCGATTAGTGAATCGCGTTTTAACATATCGCGAGATAATCGCAAATGCGATTAATCGTGCAGCTCTACAACTAAACCAAAGATTGCAGAATGTGAGGTCCCCTAAAAAAACATCTCTTGAGTGGGAGACAATCAAAGTGGTAAAGCTGCAACTAACGATTCATTTCCTCAATAATAAATATGTCATAGCTTTAGTAGACTTAATAACATATGATGTTGGCCAGCATTTGTTGGAATTGATTAATTGGCTCATCTTTGCAGCTCTTCAAAGAGACGCCGTCTTGATGAGCACAGATGAGGCCATTTCGAGCGACTCAACAATCATTCTGGACCAGTCTACAGATGAGACTACCAGCACACCGACTCAGGCACTACTGACAAGGAGTTTGGTGAATTTAGTTTTGTATTTATTTTGTCTTGTTTTTGTTTTGTTTATCTTCCACAATCTGAATATTAACATTATGATTCATCATGCCAACAGAAAGATGTCTATGTGTTTCAGGAAAAACAAGCCCCCAAAGCCCCCAGGAAGAAGCTCTCTCCTGTCCAGTTCTAAGAGTGAGTTTGTCCTACTTTATTTTGGTGGTGTGCATCTTTGTAAGGTACTACTTTTGTCCCTTAATGCAACTTCATGTGATAGCATGACCGTATGTAACCCATCTAATCAAACAGAGGATTAAGTCAAATTTGGTTATACTGTATAAGCACATTTTCAGATTCATGTTTTTTTAAGCTTCATTTTGACACCTGGATTATTCTGATAATTCAAACATTTCCAGAAATGTAGATTAATTTATCTTTTTAATTACAATAATACATTATTATTTGAATGTTAATGAGAAATTGGTGTTATTATTTTTTAAAGAATAAACCTAACATAGTATTTGGATATTAAAGTTTTCAAGGTGGAAAGAAACAAAATCTTTGCAGGTTGCTGGAAATATCTTACTCAAAATCATTTTTTTAATTGATACATTTTTTTCCATGGTTCTACACTAACTTCTTGCACTGATTGCACTGGTGTTTCTAAACTTTTTTTTGGTTCACCAGCACAGTTAGTGCACCCAAATTTTCAACCGCGTCATATTTAACATGATAGTTTTACAGGTTCTCTCTTTATTTTATTTATTTATCTGGCTTATATTCCACAATCTTAAAATATGATTCATCATGCCAACAGAAATATGTCTTTGTGTTTCAGGAAAAACAGGACCTCAAAGCCCCCAGGAAAACTCTCCCTCTCCTGTCCAATTCTGATTGTGTGTTCGTCCAACTGCCTGCTCACGGTAGGAGATGTGCCCATCACAACATTTCCCAAAGACATTTTATGTTTAAACATTTGAAGTTGTAGTGGCTCCCTCATTTTTCATGGTGCCCAGTAGTATACTCTCCATTTTTCATAGCAAAAATAGTTTTTATTTTGTTGAGGGTGTTTTATATTATTTTTTAAAAATATAATCAAGTGTTAACTACAGTTGTAATTGGGAGTAGTAGTTGTTGCATTGCTCCTGAAACCATTGTGATAAAATAAATGTGTTGAAGTTAAAGAATACCTTTCATTTTTTGACATTACAGAAAATGTTTGAATATTTTGACAAGACATGTATGTTATTACGTTTGTTGGTTAAATTTGATAACGGGTTGGAGAAAATCTAATGTTGCGAAAGCATGCTTGTCAGGATTTCTTAAATATAAGTTTTCTTAAAATACAATTTCTAATCTTATTTTAGGTAGGGTAGAACTAAAAATTAGTAAAAGTTTTAGG
>JBBPBX010005294.1:51931-72649 GCA_038048925.1 Garcialebias charrua
AGCTGCATTTCCCCTGGGCGGAGCATCAAAATGCAGCTGATGTGATGTTTGCTCCAGGAGTTCTGGAGTGAGATGAAGGTGGCTTGGTTTGGCAAGCTAAGTGTCTCATTAATAGCCATTTTTACCTATTTATGAGACACTTGGCTTGCCATATTAGTCGAAGCCCCTCTAGTGGCTGAAAATGTTAGTGTTCAATATTTTCCATGTCAGAATGAACAAAATCATCAGATCACAGCCAAAAATTGGTTCAGAAATATGGAGAAAACATAACTACGTTTCTTCGCTGCAGTCACAGGCATGCTAATTCATACAAAAAACTGCAAATTATACAGTGAAAATTACGGTAAATGCCTAAAGGGCCTCGCACCTTCATACCTTAATTTAACCTCATGTTCCTTCTCAGGCACTGAGATCAACTGATCTTTTTCAGAGGAGATTGGTCTTTATCAGTCGTGTCTCCTAACATCTGGAACAACCTGCCCCCAACATCAGACTGACCTCTTCACTTCCTGTTTTTAAAACACATCTGTTGTCACTGCTTTTAATCAGGGTGACTTGTTTTAGTATTTTAATCTCTTTTGATGCTTTTAATGAGTTTTTCTTTTAATCTTTGCCTTTTATTTTCCAGCACTTTTGTAACAACCCGCTGTTTTTAAATGTGCTTTAGAAATAAAATTGACTCTGACCAATTTCTGCTAAATTAACATTAAACAATCTAACATAACTGGTTTGTTGGCTGTTTTGTTTACATTCCACATGTTTTAGTCAACGGAGTTGCACAATGAACTTCTAAATTATCATATCTCAAAATGGTGTTTTGCTAGCCTGGCCCTCGCCATTCCTACGCAGCTCCGCTCAATTCTCATTTCCCTTCACTGCTGGGTCTGGGACTTCTCCCATCCACAAGGATATCTCCGGTAGATTTTTGACCGGACCAATCAGAGAACAGAAGGCGGAGTTTTGAACGACGTCGACTGACGTCGTCAGTTAAAATGGCTGCCGCCACGAAGGAATTTTCATCAAAACAAGGTAAAAAACTATTATTTCTTTGCTGAGAAAAATATATTTCTTAGCTGACGTTATATCAGAAGTGTTCCTGAGCAATCAGAGAACAGAAGGCGGAGTTTTGAACGACGTCGACTGACGTCGTCATTTAAAATGGCTGCCGCCACGAAGGAATTTTCATCAAAACAAGGTAAAAAACTATTATTTCTTTGCTGAGAAAAAATATATTTCTTAGCTGACGTTATATCAGAAGTGTTCCTGAGCTTAACAGTTCCTAAATCAATTCACGAAATGGTCAAATCTGCTGGATTTAAATAGTTTCGGTTTGACATTTTCCAAACAGCCTCGGGTGCGCTACGAAAATAAATGATAAAAAATCGAATTTTATCTCAAATGTTTCATTTAGGCCAACAGTCAGTAAATTAGAGCTATATAATTACACACTGGTAGCAGTAAAAATATCCACCGAGTGGTTTCTGAGCTATTTATCTTATAGCCTGGACCTCGCCAGGCTAAACTAACAAAACTCCGCCTTCCGTTCTCTGATTGGTCCATTCAAAAATCTACCAGAGAAATCGCTGTCTATGGGACAGGTCCCAGACCCTAGTCTGAAGTGAAGTGAAGGACAGGGTGTGGTTTTAACCAGGCTAGTGTTTTGCATGAATGAGTCCAAAGCAGGTAATTCATGAGTAGCGTCCACATTTCCTGAATTTAACCAGAACAACATTCTGGTTAGCTGAATGTCTGTAAATATGTTTCAGGACATATTTGAGCGATATATATAAAAAGTAGTAATGATTATTTTGTTTCATTTAGGGCAAACAGGTGTCTGCTGTGTGCACCATCAGGCTGTTTAAGTCATTACGCAGCATCTCACTGGGCTGTGACTGGATTATTGTCCAGTCAGTCTTTTGGAGTTTGTCCAGCCTGAAATAAAAATATCAAATTGAATTTGTTTTTAATTCTTAAGTGTTTTTAGTTTATTGAAAGAAAGAAAAAAAAATTAGATCGGTGCAGCTTCTGCAATATTGCGTTATCTGTGCCGGTCCATTGTAGTGAAGAGGGAGCTGAGCTGTAAGGAGAAGCTCTCTGTTTACCAGTTGGTCTATGTTCCTACCCTCATCTGTGATCACAAATTCTGGGTAGTGACCAAAAGAACAAGATCTCAGATACAGGTGGTAGAAATGTGTTTTCTCTGGACAGGATGAGGAGCTCAGTTCTCCAGGAGAGACTTGGAGTAGAGCTGCTGCTCCTCCACATCCAGAGGAGTCAGGAGTCAGACTTCTGGTGAGGATGCTTTGAAAACTTGTCTAAAAGAACAAATGCTGCCGGACTGCTTTGTGCAGTCTTATCAACCCGAGAGTCTCTAACAATCAACCGTAACAAACTTCCTCCACAACCTTTACCTGAAGATCAAACGTGATCTTTTACTGGAACTTACAGATGATGAATGCTATTCAACAACTCGCATTATGGTTTTGGCAAGTGTTTTACGTCGGATGCCATTCCTGACACAACCCTCAATTGTTTTACGTCGGATGCAATTCCTGACACAACACCCGGATCGGTCGAGGCCCGGGTTAACAACGTCCGCCACCGGTGCTGTTGACAAACAGGGTGCCGGCGGAAATTGTACTACTGTTAGTCGAAGACCCCGAGGAGGGAAACGTGTCAGGAGACAGAGGGAGAGGAGGAAAGTGAAGAATGTAGGACTGAGGGTTGCAACTCTAAATGTGGGGACAATGACAGGCAAAGGTAGAGAGCTGGCTGACATGATGCAGAGAAGAAAGGTAGATGTTTTATGTGTCCAAGAGACCAAGTGGAAGGGCAGCAAGGCTCGCAGTATTGGAGCAGGGTTTAAACTGTTTTACCATGGTGTGGATAGAAAGAGAAATGGAGTAGGGGTGGTCCTGAAGGAGGAGTTGGCAAAGAATGTAGTAGAGGTGAAGAGAGTGTCAGATAGGGTGATGTGTCTAAAGGTAGAAGTAGAAGGTCTGATGCTAAACATAGTAAGTGGTTATGCTCCACAGGTTGGATGTGATGAGGAGGAGAAAGATAAATTTTGGAAAGATTTGGATGAAGTGATAGAGAGTATTCCCAGGGAGGAAAGAGTGGTGATTGGAGCAGACCTGAATGGACATGTTGGTGAAGGAAACAGAGGGGATGAGGAAGTGATGGGTAGGTTTGGTGTCAAGGAAAGAAACCAGGAAGGACAGATGGTGGTGGATTTTGCCAAGAGAATGGAAATGGCTATAGTCAATACCTATTTCCAAAAGAGGGAGGAACATAGAGTGACCTATAAGAGTGGAGGAAGGAGTACGCAGATCGACTACATTCTGTGTAGAAGAGGAAACCTGAAGGAGATTGGAGACTGTAAGGTTGTGGCAGGGGAGAGTGTGGCCAGACAGCATCGGATGGTTGTGTGTAGAATGACTGTTGTTGCGAAGAAGAGAAAAAGAGTAAAATCAGAGAAGAAGACCAAATGGTGGAAGCTAAAGAAGGAAGAATGTTGTGAGAAATTCAGAGACGAGCTGTTAAAGGCTCTGGGTGGTAAGAAAGAGCTTCCAAGTGACTGGGCTACTACAGCAACAGTAATTAGAGAGACAGGTAGGAAGGTACTTGGTGTGTCATCTGGACAGAGAATGGATGATAAGGAAACCTGGTGGTGGAATAGTGAAGTGCAGGACGCCATTCAAAGAAAGAGATTAGCCAAGAAGAAATATGACAGTGAGAGGACTGAAGAGAGGAGACAGGAATATAAGGAGATGGGACATAGAGCAAAGAGGGAAGTAGCTAAGGCAAAGCAGAGGGCGTACAATGAGTTATATGGGAGACTGGACACTAAAGAGGGCGAGAAGGACTTGTACCGATTGGCAAGACAGAGGGATCAGGCTGGAAAGGATGTGCAGCAGGTTAGGCTTATTAAAGATGGGAATGGGAATGTTCTAACAAGTGAGGAGTGTGTGATGGGAAGATGGAAGGATTACTTTGAGGAGCTAATGAATGAAGAGAATGAAAGAGAAAGAAGAGTGGAGGTAATAGAAACGGTGGACCAGGAAGTGGGAAAGATTAGTGAGGGTGAAGTCCGGAAAGCTCTGAAAAGAATGAAGAAGGGGAAGGCAGTAGGACCTGATGACATACCAGTGGAGGTTTGGAAATGTCTCGGAGAGATGGCAGTGAGGTTTTTGACTCAAATATTTAATGGAATATTTGAGGGTGAGAAAATGCCTGAGGAATGGAGAAGAAGTGTGCTGGTTCCCATTTTTAAGAACAAGGGTGATGTACAGAGTTGTAGCAACTACAGGGGAATTAAGTTGATGAGCCACACAATGAAGATCTGGGAGAGAGTTGTGGAAGCAAGACTTAGACAAGATGTAACTATCTGTGAGCAGCAGTATGGTTTCATGCCAAGAAAGAGCACCACAGATGCCATCTTTGCTTTGAGGATGTTGATAGAGAAGTACAGAGAGGGTCAGAAAGAACTCCATTGTGTGTTTGTGGATTTAGAAAAAGCATATGACAGGGTACCAAGAGAAGAGGTGTGGTATTGCATGAGGAAATCTGGAGTGGCAGAAAAGTATGTTAGACTGGTACAGGACATGTATGAGGACAGCAGGACAGTGGTGAGATGTGCTGTGGGTGTGACAGATACCTTCAAGGTGGAGGTGGGATTGCATCAAGGATCGGCTCTGAGCCCCTTCTTGTTTGCTCTGGTGATGGACCGACTAACAGATGAGGTCAGGCAGGAATCCCCATGGACTATGATGTTTGCAGATGACATTGTGATCTGTGGTGAGAACAGGGAACAAGTGGAAGAGAACTTGGAGAGGTGGAGGTATGCTCTTGAAAGAAGAGGAATGAAAGTCAGTCGTAGTAAGACAGAGTACATGTGTGTGAATGAGAGGGAGGCCAGTGGAACAGTGAGGCTACAAGGAGCAGAGGTCACAAAGGTGCAGGACTTCAAGTACTTGGGGTCCACTGTCCAGGAAAATGGGGAATGTGGTAAAGAGGTGAAAAAGAGAGTCCAGGCAGGATGGAGTGGATGGAGAAAAGTTTCAGGAGTGATTTGTGACAAAAAGGTGTCAGCAAAGGTCAAAGGAAAAGTTTACAAGACAGTGGTGAGACCAGCTATGTTGTATGGTCTGGAGACAGTGTCATTGACAAAAAGACAGGAGAAAGAACTGGAAGTGGCAGAAATGAAGATGCTGAGGTTCTCCTTAGGAGTGACAAGGATGGATAAGATCAGGAATGAGATCATCAGAGGTACAGCACATGTTAAACAACTGGGAGATAAAGTTAGGGAGGCCAGACTGAGATGGTTTGGACATGTCCAGAGGAGGGACAGTGGGTATATTGGTAGAAGGATGTTAGAAATGCAGCTGCCAGGAAAAAGACAAAGAGGGAGACCAAAGAGGAGATATATGGATGCAGTTAGAGAGGACATGGAGGTAGTTGGAGTGAGGACAGAGGATGCAGAGGACAGAGTGAGGTGGAGGAGGATGACTCGCTGTGGCGACCCCTGAAAAGGGAAAAGCCGAAAGAAGAAGAAGAAGAATGATATTCAACAAAGAACAACACGTAATGCAAAAAGGTTTATTTAATATATTGATATATACAGTGGTGTTTGAAAGTTTGTGAACACTTGAGAAGTTTCTATATTTCTGCATAAATATGACCTAAAACATCATCAGATCTTCACACAAGTCCAAGAAGTGGAAAAGGAGAACAGAGTTAAACAAATGAGACAAAAATATTATACTTGTTCTTTTATTTATTGAGGAAAATAATCCAATATTACATGTGTGTGAGCAGCAAAACAAACAAAAAAACGTCAAGAACCCTGGAAATTTCTCCAAATGTCTCAGAAGTTGGAACCTTTTAAAGCAAACAGTTCCAGCTGCAGACTCTTCAGCCTGCGAACAACATTGGGTGACCCACTTTGTGCCACTACTGTTGATACAGACACCACTCACATCTGAAGACTGGTGTTGATCTCATCTATGAAAGGTTGTGTAAAATCAGCCAAACCAAGAATAGGAGCCGAGCTGAGATTTTCCTTCAACTGTTCAAAAGCTGAGCTGCAGTCAAAAGTCCACAAAGAGTTTAAATGCTGACTCACCAAGTGATGGCGTTTAGCAATCTTAAATAAACCTTGGATTAAATCTCAGGTAACGGCTGTAAAATCCTAAAAATGACTCAAGCTCTTTGAAAATCACTGGAACCTTCTAGTCTTTAACAGCAGACAACCCACTTTCCCAACCCACTCTGCTGACATCTGATCCAAAAACTTCACTGTCTGCTGAAGGAATGTCCTTGAAGACCAGAACATCATCCAGATAAACATCTATTGTCTGGAAAATCACACGGGGGCTTGCACAATCCCATGGAAAGTCCAGAAAGACCTCAAGACTTTCATACTTATAGAGACCAACCTGTGTTGTAAAAGCCATCTTATTGCTCGCTCATAGCTACCTGGTGATACCTGCTTGCTAAATCAATGATGGAGAACTTACTGTAGCCCCTCTCAGTGCGTTAAAGCTCTCATCAGCTCTTGGGAGTGGAAAGGCACGATGTTAAGATTAAGTTTCCTGCAGTCAAACACCATCTTAGACTCTCATCTACATTTCTAATCAAACCTATCGGTGAATAGAACTGTCCTGAATGACCCCCCTTATCAACTTGCCAGTGTTTCCTTTGACATCACTGTACTGTGTGGGTGGGACTGGCTGTGTTACAGGTAAGTCACCTGCAGGTGTATCTCGTATACAGGTAGTCCTCGACTTACAACGGCCTCGACTTACGACGTTTCGGGGTTACGAACGCCCTCCCATTGAAAAGCATTGTTCGAGTTATGCGTTTATGCACCTTTACACCAGAAATTATGGTACCGAAACTCAGCGGAAATTTACAGAAGGGAGGGGGGAGATTTGCCAGGAGGGAGGGGGAGAGTAGCTGACGCAGTCAGTGGAAACTTAAAGGAGAAATGAAAAGTGTTTTTAAGCTAATAGTAGTCTAATGAAAAGCATAAAATAAGCTTGTTGAGAAATGTTCACAAGTCAAAAATGTCATCCTAACTCAAATTTAGACTTTGCAAAGTGAAAAAATTCTCATCTGGTGTTTTTGACCCCCCTCCCCCTGCCTGCTCTCCGTCCCCTGAATATGACGTAGGCAGTGCCACGGTCGTCCCTCATACAGTAATATTAGTGTGTGTATCTAGTTGTGGACAAAAAGGTTTCAGTGTGTAGCAATTAGGGATGCAGCAAAAAAAATCTATTTTTTAAAGAATCAAGATTCTTAGTCCTGGCGATTCAGAATCGATTCTAAAAGCCCCAAAATCGATTTTAAAACTTAAAAAAAAAATTATATTGTATTTTTACCGCTCCTGTGCATTCGGCCGCTGTAGAATTTTGGCCGTGTAGGGCCACCGTAGTTAGTTAGCCAGGCAGCTCCCAATGGAGCCTGCTAGCAAGGAGGGAGACAGCATGTTTCAACTTGCTCCTTCATCTTTAAAAATCATTTTAGATCCTACTATGTTCTGGGGAAGACAGAGCTTAACAAGACATTGGTAACTGTTTCAGGACATTTTCAACACCCCCACTTCCACGTTAGCATACGGCGCTAGCATGCTAACGTTAGCATACGGCGCTAGCATGCTAACGTTAGCATGCGGCGGCTAACGCACGGCTATTCGTATTTCCAGGATAGAAATGCCCATTAATGCACTAAATCACCAAACTGTTTTTGACAAACTAAAGTGATATCCTTCAGATTCAAAAAAGTCTTCTGCTTCCATTTTAAATGACAGACAAGAGGACAGTAATGATGGGTTTATAGCTTCAGTGTTATTGTAAGATAGCAAAGGAGGTCTTAATTGTGTCATAAAAGTGCGTCCAGAAAATTACTACAGAAATCACTGCACTTCGGCATGTAGCAGGAAAAATGTAAAAAACTATTTCTTTAAGCTACTGACTTGAAAAAAGCATACTAAGTATGTTTATGTGTGTATATGAAATTCTTGTTATATCGATTTTTTCAGATTTGATTACATTTCTCCTTTAAAGGAGACCTCTCATTGTTTGGATAGGCTGACCGGAGCAGATGAGTTTAGGAACGGCTAATATGCTAACAGACCTTACCATTAAACTTTGGACCGCGCGTGGAAAAGTGCAGGAGACAGGAGACCTTATTGTTTTGGAGCTGAGGTTTACAAGGCAGAGAGGATACAGCTTAAAAACGAGCTAACATGCTACGCTGTGGACCGCGTGAAGCTGCAGGAAGCTGCAGAGCTTGGAGATGCACGAGCTAACATGCTAACAGACGGAGGAAGAATTCACCAGCTCCCAGTAAGACATTAACTATTTTTTTCCTTCATTATGGCTCCAAATGTACTGTATGTGTTTTTTGATAATTATGTAGGGTACTGTGTTAGGATAGACTAAGCGCCTGGTAACTGTACAGTACCGTACATGTACGTGTGTATGGGGCGGCCAGTGTGTATGTGTTTTTATCGACTTACGTCGAAATCCGTGTTATGAACGGGTGTAGGAACGGAACTCGTTCGTAAGTCGGGGACTACCTGTACTTTGTCTGTGCTAGATCTTGTGTCATTTGTACCAAACAATGAACCCAACTGAGCTTTCTGTTCTGGGGTACCACCAACATTCAGCTTGTGCAGGGTAGACTGCACCTCTGAAGGTGGATCAGCCTGTTCCAGGATGCTCATGTCATTGGTGTCAGATGAAGTTCTCTGAAACTGAACCTCAGGCTTCATCAGTTTTTGACTGTCAATCCATCATCTTCTGCTTGTTCTGAAGTCGGGTCGTGGGGGCAGCAGCTTGAGCAGGGAGGCCCAGACCCTCTTCCTGCTAACTCCAAGGTGTTCCCAGACCAACCCAGCTCAGCTCCCTCTTCACCACAATGGACCGGCGCAGAGTCCACAACACTGAAGACGCTGCACCAATCTGTCAATCTCACGCTCCATTCTCCCCTCACTCATGATCAAAACCCTGAGATACTTGAACTCCTCCACGTGAGGCAGACGCTCACCTTCGACCCGAGAAGAGCAATCCACCCTTTTCCAACTGAGGACCATGGTCTCAGAGTTGAAGGTGCTGATTCTCATCCAGGGAGCTACAATCTCTTGTCTTGTCTTTGGTTTTACACCAACGTTCTCTTCAGACACGTTCATGACCAGGACAGGTAAATCTGCTTCTCTGAGTTTGTCAAGGTTGGTACAAATACCAAACCTTCAGGCCGAAGGACATTAGAAGGTTCTAGTAGCAGTAGGAGAACTTTTGCAATGAGAGTTTGTGTTGGGGGAACACAAAATTAATTTCACTTTCAAGTGGAAGCAAACTTAAAAGCTGCAGTTCAGTAAAATCATGGCTCATGTCCTCTCTGTTTATTGCTGTCTAAACAACAAGCTAACATTTTAGCATAAACAGGTAATTGTCAGGTAATAAAAACTGGGTTTTCATTTCTGAATCTAATGATGACATAATTTTTTGTAAAGTTTAGGCTCTAACTTTTGATTTTCTTCTCAAGATCAGAACAAAAACAGGCAAAAAAATATACTGTTCTCATGAACCTTCTGTTAGATTCAATTTTTTTAGCTGACAATTATTTCACAAGACCAAAAAAAGTGCTTTAGTAACTGCAGATGTAAAGGTGTCAGTGAAAAATGTTCAAATACCTGAAAACACTGACAAAATGTGTTTTACTATTTCAGAAACACAAAGAGTTCATCACCTGCTTAAAGTCTTAATGTGCCTAAAGAGTATTTTTGTTGGTGTCATAGCATCACCTTGTGGACCAAACCTTAATTTGAAGAAAAATTACAACAGATAAAATATGGACAAATATAATAAAAGACAGTTGCTTTAAATTAATTTATTCTCTTATTTTATAGATTTTCATTTCATTGACGTTTGCTGACAGATTTAATCTGATCATTACAAGTGCACACTTGAGAGCTGGATACATTTTACTAACTTAAACTTTAGTCTGCAACCAGAGACAAAATATACCTTTTGACTTTTTTTAAATGCATCAGTTATGTATCTCTATAGTGTCTTTTTCACACAGGAAATCACATTTGAAAAATACACAAAATAAGGTTTTATTTTCAGTTTAGTTGATATTAAATAAAAACTAATCAAAAATGCCTTTGTTCCATGTGGAATCAGAGTTTGTCCTTCATTTTCTGCAATGTTTGGTTGAAGAGGAGCATCAGGAGAAGAAAAAAACATTCTGCATCAAAAAACCGTCTCGACTGCAAAACTAGAGTCTGCAGTGATGACACAACTGAGTCAGTCTGATTTAATTCTGATGTTTAACTTTTTCTCTTCAAAGTTTCACTTTTCTTCACAGGAAATAAAAAGCAATTAAAAGTCCCACCTGTGTGACACCAGAGAACAAACATAATTTTATTTCATTTAACCCTCCACCATTTATTTAATCTTCAGCTCTTCCTGTTTCTTTTTGTATGAAAGCTTCATTTACATTATCCTTAACTTTTGGTTTTCAGAGAGCTGAACGTCGCCATCAGCGTCAGACAGGTTTATGCCAGGTGCGGCCTCTCTGTGAACAAAATATAAAAACTGTTCAAGTCATGATTTTCTACACAGTGAACATTTAATTTACAGCATATTGTGTTCTATAAATGCAACATAAATACAAACTAGAGAAACGGCATTCCTTGCAGTATGAATGCTTATTGCTCAAGAACTTGCAAAAAAAAACTGCTGAAATTAGCTAAAACATTAATTGTAGCTGAAACCGCAGAACAAGCCTAAGTTTGCAAAATAAAGCAGAAAGAACACATATTTGCTGAACTAGGTTTAATAAGCAAAAAATAGCACATAACAGGATATTAGCTAAAAAAAAAAAGTTTAAATTAGCTAAGAAAATAACTGAAAAGTAGCTGAAAAGGCAGAAAGAAGCTTAAACTACAAGAAGGAAGTGGAAAGAGGTGAAATGAGCTAAAAAATGTGGAATTGGATTTAAAAAAAGTTACATTTATCACCAAACAGCTAAATAGTAGCTGAATATTCAGAAAAAGCTTAAACTAGAAGAATAGGCTGAAAGGCACATAAATAGTTTAAATTAGCATAAAGACGTTGTTTAGGCTCAAAGTAGCAGAAATTATCACGGAAAACTCGAATTGATCTGGAAACAGTTAAAATTAGCTAAAAATGCAAGAAAGCTAGCTGAAAGGCTACAATAAGCTTAGCAGGATGTAACCCAGGTGTAAATTACAGCTTTTATCCTCTGGACTCTTCCCTCTTTCTTCCTTTCATGCATTAACTCTCACAAGACTACTGAACAACCAATCACTGTTGAGTATCAGGGTCACATGCTCCTCTGCAGCCTAATTGTCAGGTGTATCAGCTGGAGCAGGAGAGTAGGAAGATTAGAACACATTGGGAGAAGCAGAGGAGTAGAGCTGCAGGAGCCAAAAAGGTTGTATAAGATATAAACTGCTGACCTGGTGAGTTCCTGTATGTCACTTAGCAGTTAGCTTATTGATGACATTAAGTGTTTGTTTGTGCAGCTGAGAACAATAAGGTGCCTTAAATATTTATAATAATAATAATAATAATAATAATTAATTCAATTTATAACGCACTTTTCATTACTGAAAATCTCAAAGTGCTACACACATATTGAATGCTACACACATTCATAAACCGGTGGCGGCAGACTACCATGCAAGGTGCTTTCCAGTCCTACCGGGAGCAACTCAGGGTTAAGTGTCTTGCCCAAGGACACAACGACACATGGTGCGTGTCCCGGGAGTCGAACCGCCAACTTTCCAATCGAGAGACGACTGCCATTACCACTACGCCGCGGCCGCCCCTTAAATATTTATTGAGCACTCATTTAGATTGTTTTTACATTTCATGTCAACTGATTTTATGGTGTATATTTATTGGATTTTTCATGGATGTAGCTTATATTGAACTTTATATTTATTGACTATGCATATTTACTGAAAATGATTGTTGGAATTATTTATAGTACAAAGCGTGCCATTTATTGAATGTGTGCGCACACTAGAATGTTTTGATATATCTATTGAGAAAATGGTCCTGTTTTATTATGCAGGCCAGGTTGATGGCGAGCTGAAGGTCCAGGCCTAGAGCCCAAAGAAAGGATTGCACTTGAAGTGCCCGAAGACTTCTGTTTCTCCTGCCAGGCTGGTAGGAGGCTCCTTGCAGCCAACTGAGCAGTTTTGTCCCCATTCCAATGTGACATTGTCAGCCCAGGACCTGCACTGGACCAAGCACTTTGATTAACTTGCTTGGAATCTGAACCATTCCCATCTAGGGGTGAAGGAACTGAAGGGTGTGGGTTTGTTGTTTATGGAATTGTGGGATTGTTTTAATTTCCCCTTTTTGTTTTGTTTTATATGGCCATATATTTGATTTCACTAATGTAAATATGTATATATTTTCTGCACTTTAAATACAAGACACCTGCAACAGCAAACTTCCAGTCTCTGTCTGCTCCTTCCATGAGATGTACCTTATCTTCTGATAATAAATTAGCCCATTTTGACATTTTTCTTTATTTACCATTTACATTGATAAATTGCAGCATATTCATTTTCATGAATACTGTACTGTTACAAGAACAAAGCAGAAAGAACATGTTTGCCTAATTAGAATGAACGAAGCAGAAATTAGCACAAAAAAGAAAAAAGTGGAAATTATCTGAAAAAAATCTTAAATTAGCTAACAAAAAAACAGCTAAATAGTAGCTGAAATAGCAGAAAAGGCTGAAACTTGCAGAAATAAGCTGAAAGGAGCAAAACAAGCTGAAATTAGCAGCAATAATTTAGAAGAAGCACTAAAATGTAGTTAGCAGAAAGACTCTGAGATTATAAAACAGATGAAAAACAGCTGAAATTAGCTGAAAGTAGCTGAAAAAAGTTTTAATTTCCATAAGGAAGCTGCAGCAGAACAAAATGTGAAAGAAACAGAAAAAGGTTGTAAACAGATCCAAACATCTGAAGGATGTAAAATGAGCTCAATAATGAAAGTTGCAGAAAAGACTAAATGTTTCAAAAAGCTAAAGCTGCACCAATAGCAAAAGTCATAGCACCCTTCTCTTGAACGAGCTGAAAGTTTTGATTTATGATTTGTTGAAATAGCACAAAAATTCTGGGACGAGAAAGATATTGAAAAACGTACGGAAGAAAAATGGATGACAATAGTGTGATACTTCGTGAGTGTTCACCCCATTAGACGTCACTACTACAGTCAATGCATGTGCACGTCTTTAAACAAGAACTTTACTTACCGGTACTTCTTGCAACACCACCACTTTAATGTTTTAAAAAGAAAAAAAATATCAGAGTCAGAAGACCAACATTAACACAAATAATAAACACATTTATTAAATAAATGAAAGCAGAACATCATTTTACCGTGGTGTAAAGAACAACAACAAGAAGAAGAATGATTTCTCCGGCTATTACAACACAAAACGCCACCTTCCTAGTTGTAATCCCTGAAACTGAAGAGTAAGAAACCTGCAGCATCAGATATTTTTACCGTTTGATGTGTAAGCATACAAATAGAAAATACATCCTACCTTTAGTTATCCTCAGAAAGATGTGAGAAATGATCGTCTCCTCCATGTTTCTGACTTCACACGTGTAAACTCCATCATATGTTGAAGATAAACTCTGTAAGGTGAGGCTTCCGGACTCTGAGACCTCCTTCACCTGTTTGCTCCACTCCTCTGACACTCTGTAGTCTCCCTCAGTCTTTGTCAGGATCATCTGGCTGTGGTTGAATCTCCAGGTAACATTTGAGACGGGAACATCCGAGGAGCTGCAGGGGATTGTTTCAGTTTCTGATCGATAGATCGATGCTGAAATGATAAATTACAAAGAAATGATCAAATATTGTATAAACGTCTCATCTACAAATGTTTGCATCTTAATCAGGAGATGAGTAACGAGAGATACAGTAAGAATTAAAAAAACTAAAGTATTCAGTTTATAATTTACTGTATAATCCCACGTGTAGCTTTAAGAACTTCTGTCCACAAACACAAACTGCTCCTCCCTGAGAGGAGGTGAGAGGACTGGTTCTGTTCAGGAGTCCTTCATGATACTTACTGTACTTTTTCATTCAACCTTTATTTAGTCAGGTAAATCTTTTGAACCTCATGGGCTCATTTACGAAAGCGACCACCATACACATTTCACCACCACCTTATTTTCGTTTTCGCGGCACTACCCATAATTCATAGCGGAAGCCGGGAGTGTACTTCCGGTCGCGGTCCCGCGCTCTTGTTTACGTTTGTGGGGAAACATACTTGCTAGCGATTTATTTACACAAAAGTTTCCTTTACCTCACGTAAATGGAAGCACATAAGAGGTGGATAATTCCAAGGATGTTTTAAGAAGCTGCGAATATAAGACGTTAACTGCGAAGATAAGACGTTATCTGTGCTTCAGCTGTCACTGAGCAGTGACAGCTGAAGCACAGATAACGTCTTATCTCACTGCTCACGGACAGGCTGACTGTGGAAGGTACATCACTTATATCAGAATATTTAGATCACAGCCAGACATTAATAGTCAGAGTTCAAGTCTGTGCTGTGAATGGAAGCATACATTTAATATAAAATTTGTTGAAAATGTCACAATTGAAATGTACAAAGTTGAAACACATGCTGTTTAATTAACAAGTTGATGATAAAGTAGTTATATATTTTCTGCAATATTCAAAGACAAGATAATATGAAATATGTTCATTGTTTTGAGAAAACCATGTGTTGCCATTTAAAGAAGAACCTGTTACATTGTGGTTGAATAAAACAAAAAAAGAAGTCATTTTTCAGTTGATCTCATACATACACTATTACATAAGCTTTTCAACAAAAACATTCATGGTGTATTATATACAAAAGAGAAACATAGAAATTATTTACTCCATATCTAAACATTTCTGTGTTAAGGTACTCTGTCCGGTCGTAGAATCTTCAATCACCAGCAGACTCCCAGGACATGGATGGAAACTCGACTTCGTCCAGAAGTTTTGTGCAGTCGTACACACAGCAACAAACCAGTTAAAATCTTCTATAAATAAATCTGCTGTTCATTTAATTTGTTCTTTTTGTTGTTATTTCAATAATTAAAATACACTGTTCAATGTCTAATAATGTGAAGTAGTTTCATTGTGATGTCACCCATACTACTCATTGTAATAAACATAAATAAAAACTGAAGGTCCCGATTGTTCTTAGGCCAGTGTTTTTATTCACATGTGCAAAGCAAAAAAACATTCATTTTGCTTATAAGTTTTGATCACCCAGGAGACTGACAAAGTTCAGAATAAAAGCTATAATTATACATTTAAAACAGTTGAAACTGAATACTGTACAATATGACAACTGTGGGTGGTGTTGTCTTAATGAAAATGAATTGGCACAATAAAGATCAAAACCAATTCAACAAGCAATGATGGAGACCAGCAAACTGAACAGATTTCTCTTCATGTGGAACTGTCCGATTTCAGCCAACTCCACAGGAATCCAAGGTGTAGATCTGAGACTGGACCCAGGTGTACGATCTGAGACTGGACCCAGGTGTACGATCTGAGACTGGACCCAGGTGTACAAACTTATCTCTGGATGGATCTCGTGGCTTCAATCTTCTGTAAAGTAGAAAAAGAAAACTTGTCTTGTCGTAGAGAGTGTGTACAGTACAGTATTAGTACTAAAATGAGTAAATAAAGCATTTACTTAATGTAGGATCTTATCTCTGGATGGATCTCGTGGCTTCAGTCTTCTGTAAAGTAGAAAAAGAAAACTTGTCTTGTCGTAGAGAGTGTGTACAGTACAGTATTAGTACTAAAATGAGTAAATAAAGCATTTACTTAATGTAGGATCTTATCTCTGGATGGATCTCGTGGCTTCAGTCTTCTGTAAAGTAGAAAAAGAAAACTTGTCTTGTCGTAGAGAGTGTGTACAGTACAGTATTAGTACTAAAATGAGTAAATAAAGCATTTACTTAATGTAGGATCTTATCCCTGGATGGATCTCGTGGCTTCAGTCTTCTGTAAAGTAGAAAAAGAAAACTTGTCTTGTCATAGACAGTGTGTACAGTACAGTATTAGTACTAAAATGAGTAAATAAAGCATTTACTTAATGTAGGATCTTATCTCTGGATGGATCTCGTGGCTTCAGTCTTCTGTAAAGTAGAAAAAGAAAACTTGTCATAGACAGTGTGTACAGTACAGTATTAGTACTAAAATGAGTAAATAAAGCATTTACTTAACAGATCTGTCATTAAATAATATAAATAAATATAAATAATACTGTATAAACACGTGTGCAACACAGAGTTATATTATTTAATGACAGATTTGTTAAGTAAATTCTTTATTTACTCACATTTTAGTACAAATGTAGCTTCATGTGCACTTTTCTCCTCTTTAATTTACATCATTATTTTAAATGTGCTTTAATAACTCTGGTTTAATGACGGTCAGGTTTTGAGGCCTAGTCATTGTTGACACGGTCTGTCTTTGAAAAAAGATGTGTAAACTGTCTCAATCATATCTAACCAGCTAAATAACAGTTTAACTAAAATAACACAGCCCCCAAAAAAAGTCCAGGCTCAAGAACCAGCACTTTGTTGTGAGTGTTACCGTCTGGAAGTTAGCCTTTAAAGAAGCTACATGCTAAGCTAACCACAGCATTATCACAGCAGTACAGACGCTAAATCATGAAAAAAACAAAAAAAAAAACAGCTACTAAACAGACGGTTATACTCCGATATTGTTCTGACATGGTTTCACAAAATGATTTATATAGAATATTTTGTTTACCGAACTAAAGTTGATCGGAGCGCGACGTCTTCGAGAGCAGGTCCGAGGCTGAGTCAGACAGAGGAAGGAGCAGCTGTCAGCTCCTCCGATGGACGTAGATCCTTCACGTTTACAACAGCGCGTTGCTCAAACGTATACCTGGCTGTAACACCCTCTAACCCAGCAAGAAACAACCCCAAAAATTTAAAAAACGAGAGAAAATAAACTGGTGTCCCGGCTTGTTTTTCACAGCAAACCAAACACTACAGGACTTCCGCCGGAAGTTTACTACCGGGAGGGGGCGGCACCGGACTGTCATGGCGGCTTACATGAGCTTTTGGCGAAAGAGGTGGATAAGATGCATCAGTCCATATACAAAGTATGTCTAATAAAGTGGGAAAAACATAAATAAGTCACTTCGCTGTATAAGTTGCATCTATTATCACCGCTGACCCCCGGAAACATGGGCTGTTGTCCCAAAAAATCGATTGGCAGCTAAATGGCAGCAGCGGGAGCATGCACGAGAGGACTTTAACAAGAATTTAACAAGATTAACACTTATAAACAATTATTTGTTTGCTTGGCATTATAGTAAAGGTGTGTCTCAGTTGAACTTTTCCTTAATAAATGCACTTCAGTGGTTAAATCAGCTGCATTTCTCCTGGGCGGCAAAATGCAGCTGATGTGACGTTTGCTCCAGGAGTTCTGGAGCGAGACAAAGTTGGCTCAGTATGGCAAGCCAAGTGTCCCATTAATAGCCACTTTTGCCTATTTATGAGACACTTGGCTTACCGTATCAGTTGACGGTCCTCTAGTGGCTGAAAATGGTAGTGTTCAATATTTTCCATGTCACATTGAATGAAATCGTCAGATCTCGGCCAAAAATTGGGTTATCAATATGAGGAAAAAACGTTTATTAGTCGCTTCGGTGTTTAAGTCACAGGACTTTCAAATTAATGCAAAAAGTTATGACTTATACAGTGAAAAATACGGTAACACTGTCCTTCAGCGGTTGGTGCAGGTGTGGTGGAGAACCAGAGGTTCTGTAGTTCATCAGTGATTTGTAATTATGTCGGGATGTTTCTCAATAAAACCTGTTTACATTCATTTAGTATGCTTTTATTGTGGAAAAGCAGGGATTTCTTTCTTTTTCAAACTTTTATCAGAGGTTTTACAACATGCAGAGATCATAAGAGGGAGTCAGAGGTGAGAACGCAGAGAAAGTTAAAGTTGTTTACATTTGTTTTTAGTTCCTGAATTGATTATGAGATTTTATTTTTGTTCTTCAGCGGGTTTGGATGTTGTCAGTGCATACAATGGGCGCTAGCAACTGTTATCATCCCCATATATAGTGGCTAAACTGTCCAATCTACCTCCTAGCATGTTTAAAACAACGTTATCAGCGTTATTATCCCTGTGAGTAGGCAGTGTGTTTCCATAAACCCGGAAGTGTAGTGTTTTTGTTTTTTTCAGCTTATGTAACCGTTTTCCTAAACCTAACCTTAAACCTGACCCAGAGGACCAACCCTAAATCTAACCCCCTTACCCTTGTGCCTAAACCTAACCAAGACTCTAAACCTAACCAAGACCCTAAACCTAACCAAGACTCTAAACCTAACCAAGACCCTTTACTCTAAACCACTGCTAAAGACGGAGCTGCTGTCATCACTTGTAACGGTGACAACGTACCTTTAAACCTCCTAGGAGGTACAGGAAGGGCAATCTGACCGCTACGTACGGGGATGATAATAATTGATAATGGCCATTTAATGATTGATAACATCCGAAGCGGGTGTCTTCTTCTAAAATCATCTATAAGCTTTTTTTTTTTTGGTCTGCATTCATGATCAAGTTATTGTTACTGTGGGATTCCAGTGTTTTCCTCCTCAGCAGTTTCCCCTCGTGGCCAGCAGGTGCTGTATGGACCACACCTGTGACCAGTCCTGTTGACGAGCCTCTGGTGTACCAAAACCTGTGAAAGTGTTCCATCCAACGCTGGAACGTTACATCCCATCCAGTATGGTTGACAGCCCCTGGTATCTCTGCATTCATCTATGACTAATCATTTCCCATGTGTCTTTCTAGCTGTAACCAGGGCCGGCCCAATGCATAAGAAAACTAAGCGGCTGCTTGGGGCCCCGGGGCGACTAGGGGGCCCCCTAAGTCGAAGCACAGGTTTTTAGGAAGTTAGTGAAATGTTGAGGAAGAAGTAACATAAGCAGGTCAAATGTGTGTAAAGGTTGTTTTATATTTTAAGTTCATATTTTGCAAATTGTTGCATACATATACATAGTTTTAATAACCAAGTATTCAACTTTAAAAAAACTTTAAAACCATTTTACGTGGTTTCAAGTAATTGTTCATTTACATTATTTAAATATTTCTTTGATTTTTTTTTTTCAATTTAAATTTGTCTGTTTTTGCACAATTAAATGTATTTGCATGCATCAAGTTGTTTTATTTGTTGTTTGTTGATCTTGCACTAGAAATTAATTTGAACATTACCGCTGCAGATCTTTGGAACCAAAGATATTAACCTGCACATAAAATGTGGAGAGAAACTGGGTTTAAATGTTCTTTGACGACTATGAAAGAACAAACACCACCTCGGCTTAGATCGTCTGCCCCTTCATTCAGCCGCGCATCCCGTTAATAACTAATTTAAAAAGGCGGGTTTTTTACAGGTTCGGACCTGTAATTACTGTTAATTTGTCGGTCGGGTGGGGTTCGGAAATGATGACTGCAGGCTGGGGCCGGGTCGGATCGGATTTTTTGGGCCCGAATGCAACTCTACACTAGATACCATGTGTCAAACTCAAGGCCCGTGGGCCAAATCCGTCCCGCCATAACCATTTCTGTGGTTCTCTACACCTTAGAGGGCCACAGAGACAGAACTTCAAGATAACATTTATCAGTCCAATCAAATCAGTTTTTATGTTTATTATAATGCCAAATTACTCCAAGTAGTTTAAAATTGAGGGTGTTGAGATTTGTAGAGTGAGTGAGGTGAAGTTTTTGGGTGTTATCATTGATGACAAACTGACATGGAAACAACACATAAATTCTGTAAGAATAAAAATAGCTAAATCCATTGCAGTACTGTACAAAGTCAGAGACCTATTGAATGATAAAGCTCTGTATTTGTTGTATAACACAATCATTGTTCCACACTTAATCTATTGTTTGGGGGGAAAGTGTGTAAAACAATTACAAAGCCTATTTTTGTTTTACAGAAAAGAGCTGTAAGAATTATCACTAGAAAGCATTACTGTCATCCATCTAGTACATTATTTTATCAACTGAAGTTATTGAAGTGCCATGATTTGGTAGATTATAATATTTTATCAGTTATAGTGCTCAGAATAACGCATTACCTTTAAATATCCAAATACATTTTGTTAAAAGACAAAGTTGTTATAATCTTAAGGGGACAGAGATATTTGTAAAACCAAAATACAGAACAAGTTTAAAGGGACGGTTTACCTCAATCCAGGGAATTGGATTGTGGAATGGTTTGGAGAATGATGTTAAAAATGCCAAGTCAATGTGTACATTAAAGAAAATGATCAAAACTTAATTGTTAAAAATATACTGTATATATAAAGTAGCGTAATGTGTATTGTATTAGTTAGAAAATTAGAAAGAGTTATTCATTTTCAGAGTCAGAGAGTCAGAGTCAGATTATTGTCATTTGCACCGCATGTGGTACATGTGATGAAAACGAGATTATGTACACGGGGTCCCAGTTACATCCAACAACAAATGCAAGAGAAAAACAGTAATAACATCTAGAATTAACTAAGAAAAACATCAACTAGTAATACACTAAGCCTAATATAGTGGAAATAAACAGCAGCACGAACATGAGTTTGTATGAGCAGATGGT